>JAVJIF010033280.1:0-131991 GCA_038442645.1 Agave tequilana | reverse complement strand
CCTTATTAAAATAATAATATAATTTGACGTTCTTTCTTTTCTTGCTATTCCTTCTCAACTCCTCTACTTTTACTCCCAGAATATTATATTAATTTTATTATTTAATAAATATTTATTTATAATTTTTAACTAATTCTTTCTATTTCTTTTTAATTTTCCTAATTTCTTTTCATTTTCTTTCATTTTCTTGTTTTCTTTTCTTCACTCCAACTCCCATACCCTGCCATCTCCCAGCGCAGCAGCGGCAACAGCGGCAGCAGAGGGAGCGGTGACAACCCCCCCCATTCATCATTTTTCTTCCATTTTCTTCTCCCTTAAATCCCTTCTTCACTTCCTTCCTTTTTCTTTTCATTCCAAATATACCTCCCTTCATCTCCAACACTTCAACCTCCCACACCTCACGCACGCCCGCCTCCACCATCACCACCACCACGTCCGGCGCCGCCCAAGCCGCCGCCGCCGCACCCCCCATCACCCCACAACCCTCCTCCACTTTCATCAACCCCAATCCTCCTCCTCCTCTTCAATTCAACCCAAAACCCATCACCATCCACCTCCATCTTCTCCAAATTCCCCACCTCCTCCACAAATTTCTCCACTCCAATCAACCCAACACCCCCTCCTCCTCCTTCTCCAACTCCCCACCACCACCAACATCACCACCACCATCACAACCCACCACCACCACCCACTTCCACCATCAAAACAACAACAACAACAAAGCAACTCCAACCCACCTCCTTCTCCTCCACCCCCGGCGCGCGCGCGGCCTCCCCGGCGCCGCCGCCGCCAGGCCGGCCGGCCACCGCCGGCGCCGGCCCCCACCCCCCTCCCACCTCCTTCCTTTTTCTTTTCCTTTCTTTCTTTCTTTCTTCTTTTCTTTTCTTTCTTTCTTTCATTTCATTCCATTTCAAATCCCTAAAATAAACTAACTTTCTCTCTTTCCTAAAATACCCCCACTTCATTCCAAAACTACTTCCCTCTATTTACATCAATACCCCACTCCTTTAAATCCCAATTTTATTTCAAAATACACCTCATTTTCCTCTCTTTTTTCCTACAACTTTCTCTCTCCTCTCTCTCTCCTCTCTATTCCCTCTCTAATATTTATATAAATATTTATATATTATTATATTTTATAGCGCGTACGCGAGTTCCATGGATTTCGGACTTTTCGGCCCTTCCAGAGATTTAGGCGAGTGTCCTCGCCTCCATTTGGGTTTCCCGCTTCGTCGGGTCGACATGTATTTTATTCCATGTTTATATGTATTTTGTATTGGGCTGGGTCCCTGTATTTGTGTATGGCCGAGTGCCAATGACTGGACATGTATTGCTCTGTGATGAATGCTTGTATTAGGGTAGTTTCATTCTTGTACTTATACCATGCCTGTGATGTATTTTACTCCTTTATACCATGCGTGGCCGACCCTTCGTGGTCGTTAGACTCTGGGTTTCTGCCCACTCCTGGGATGGCTAGTAGTCACCGAAGTGCGCTTAAACACCGAGCGTACTTGACCTCCGGACCCTTCAGCCTCCGGTCTCTCACTATCTCGAAAGAGACGTGATTGGGACCGTCAGGTTTCTCAGCACCGCCTCCGGACCCTTCAGCCTCCGGTCTCTCACTATCTCGAAAGAGACGTGATTGGGACCGTCAGGTTTCTCAGCACCGCCTCCGGGCCATTCAGCCTCCGGTCTCTCACTATCTCGAAAGGGAAGTGATTGGGACCGTCAGGTCTCTCAACCATTCAGCCTCCGGTCTCTCACTATCTCGAAAGGGAAGTGATTGGGACCGTCAGGTCTCTCAGTCCTTTAGCCTCCGGTCTCTCACTACCTCGAAAGGGAAGTGAGTTGAGACCGTCAGGTCCTTCCGCTCCGCCTGGTTATCATGATCAGCGCTCAGCGCTTTACCACTAGATTCGTCTAGGCGAGATGCTGCCGGATTTACTACTCGCGCTTTAAGCCGAGTTGTCCCGGTAACCTTACCAGGCGCTCCAGTGTTAAATACTGTTTGCTGTCTGTACTTCCAGCTTGCTCAGCTCCGCTTGGTTGTGCTCAGCTACTACTTTACCACATGCCATGCTTTTACCTAATATGTTTACACTTGACATGCCATTACTTCATACCTGTCATTTACATGTTACTATTTAATACCTGTTGCATTACCTGACACTTGATGTGTTATCACCTGACACCCGACATGCTACTACTTGACACTGACTCGTGTTATGCCACCTGTTATCTTCATGAACACTTGTCATTGGCGTGATAAAACCTGATACCTGTTATGATTAACTCTCTACCCATGATTATCATATTACGGGAATGTGGTACCAGATCTCTTGTTATGAACTCCAGTTATGCCTGTTATGTACTCCTGTTATGACCAGTTATGATCCTACTCATTCCCGTAATCTGATAATTATGTTTAATAAGCCATAAAAAGGATAACTTGCACGGGGAATGGGAGGAAGTGATGGATGCCGGTATGATGCCTTGCTTATAGTAGTGGAATATCAGAACTGACGATTCGTGTTAGGGGGATTTCAGGCCCCCAGAAGATGCGTGTTAGGGGGATTTAAGGCCCCCAAATGGCTGTGTCCCGGGCGGTCGGGAACTACTATAAGTATGAGCTATCAGTTCTTCATCAGCTTCCAGTAACAAACCTCGACTTGCTTATATATGGATGTATGTGTGTTGGGATGTACACCAGAACACATACCTAGATATATGGGTCAGACGAGTAATAATAATAAAAGATGCCTGTTATGTGCTCCAGTTATGCCTGTTATGAACTCCCGTTATGCTTGTTATGATTCCTGTTATGCCTGTTATGTACTCCTATTATGACCGTTGTGTGATTTGCCACGAATGCTTTCATCGGGTTTTACATCGGATTTCCGGTTTTATGATTCTTATCATATTAGCTACTCATACTCTGTTTTGTTACCCATGTTCCATTCCATCAGTCTTCTGCTCCTATCTTATCATACCATGAGTACTTCCTGCTTGATATCACTTGTTATATATATCTATCTGCCCATACATGCTTCTACTCACGACACAGTTTTCAATGCATGATTATGATTCGGTTTTTATCGATACACATGTGCTTATCTTTGCACGCCATCTGGCTTTTTCCTCAACACTCGCCTGGGGAGTTTTATCTGACTCCCCTGGATCCTCATGTCCAGGTCATGAAGCTTGGAGCGTGTGGATTCTCCCAGTTGCTGATCAGAGTGGCGCAGCTGAAGCGTGGATCCCCAGCAGACCATCTGAAGCTCTACCCTTTCAGGCCCCCTGTGTGCCTCTCGAGTTTTCCTTTTTGTAAACTCGTGAGTGCCTTTTATACTGTTCACTCTTGTACATCCCTTTGTATTCTCGCATTTGCGCCTATCAGTGATGTAATATTCTTGTAATATTTATCACCTCTGGTGATAACTTTGTAATTGTACTCATGTGTTGGAATGTATAATGCACCACGTGCTTCTGTACTTTGATTCTTACTTGTACTGATGCTTAGCGTATATACGTGAGGGTATTTCTCACCTGCGTATATACGTTGCAGTAACGTCTCCGTACCTGTCGGATCGGGGCGTTACAGGGTGGTATCAGAGCCTAGGCTCTCGCATCCTCAGTACGTCCAGATGGCAAATTAATGGTAAAGAAATTTACAACTGGAATGCATGAGTCCTGGTTATACAGTCCAACTACAAGTACAGAGTTATCTATTTTTCTTGATCATCTTTCCTTTGATTCCTAATTTCCTCTATCTTTCCCCTGTTTTGGTTTTTCGAAGTCTTTATACCAACTTAAGATATGGATATACTAGAGAGGTAGTGGCTAGTTCTGAATGAAGCTATGACATGATCTCTTCGGCCAACTCTATGAAGCTCGGTATTCTCTGGATTGATCCTGATCGAGTTATCTTTCAGAAGTCAGTAGTCAGGATTCTCTATGGGTGTTCTATATTCTTGGCTATATCTTTCAGAGTGATCGATGCCTGGTATTCGGATTCTCAAATTATCGGTCTTCTTTATTATGCTCAGTATTCTCGAGGTTTTCTTTTTTGTACAGCCGGAAGAGCAGAGAATGTCTCTGATTATTGTTCAGTCAACTTGAGGGCCCTACCTATAGTGCTTCATATCTTAATTGGTATAAATTCCGCCCTTGTCCTCTTTATGTTCAATTTACCCCTTATCGAAATTGCGAGGACGCAATTTTTGTAAGGTGGATGGATTGTAACACCCCGCTCCCAGAATACGTACTTAGTTGCGTATTCAGATTTTTCGATCATCTTTTTTTCGATTTACTTCCTGTATTTATTTTGTATTATGAATTATTTATATGATTGTTTTGTCTTAGATCCGGATTCACGGACTCGGAGTCAGCCCTTGTCTGAACCGAGGACCCGATCCAAGGGTATTACTCGATTTGGTCTTTCAGATATTTAGATTTGACCGATTTCAGTTTTATTCATCATTTTCTAATATTTTAGATTTTCTATGATTTTCTGGAATTTTCCTGAATTAAATTGAAAATCTTCAAAACCGGTGTCGACCTGCCGCTGACCGATTCCCGGATTTTTAATCTACAAATGGATTGGAATTACTAGAAGTGTCTTTTTACATTATTTCTTAAAACCACATTTTCTATCTAAATACTTTTTCTGAGGATTTTATGAATTTATCAAAATTTCACCGGAATTGGTATCGGCTAGTATCGCCGAAAAATTCCAAGATTTTTATTTTGAAAACTATACTGTATTTTTTCGAATCTGATTTCACCAAACATCTTAGAATAATATTTTCTATTTTTGAGAATTTTTCGGAAGGATTCTGAAAACAGTCAAATTTTCGCCTTATTAAAATAATAATATAATTTGACGTTCTTTCTTTTCTTGCTATTCCTTCTCAACTCCTCTACTTTTACTCCCAGAATATTATATTAATTTTATTATTTAATAAAATATTTATTTATAAATTTTTAACTAATTCTTTCTATTTCTTTTTAATTTTCCTAATTTCTTTTCATTTTCTTTCATTTTCTCTTTTCTTTTCTTCCCCTTCACTCCAACTCCCATACCCTGCCATCTCCCAGCGCAGCAGCGGCAACAGCGGCAGCAGAGGGAGCAGGTGAACAACCCCCCCCCATTCATCATTTTTCTTCCATTTTCTTCTCCCTTAAATCCCTTCTTCACTTCCTTCCTTTTTCTTTTCATTCCAAATATACCTCCCTTCATCTCCAACACTTCAACCTCCCAACCCACTCACCGCACGCCGCCTCCACCATCACCACCACCACCTCCGGCCGCCGCCCCGCCGCCGCACCCCCCATCACCACACCCCTCCTCCACTTTCATCAACCCCAAATTCCTCCCTCCTCTTCAATTCAACCCAAAACCCATCACCATCCACCTCCATCTTCTCCAAAATTCCCCACCTCCTCCACAAATTCCTCCACTCCAACCAACCCAACACCACCTCCTCCTCCTTCTCCAACTCCCCACCACCACCAAACATCACCACCACCATCACAACCACCACCACCACCACCCACTTCCACCATCAAAACCAACAACAACAAAGCAACTCCAACCCACCTCCTTCTCCTCCACCCCGGCGCGCGCGCGGCCTCCCCGGCGCCGCTGCCGCTAGGCCGGCCGCCGGCGGCCGCCCCCCCACTCCCACCTCCTTCCTTTTTCTTTTCCTTTCTTTCTTTCTTTCTTCTTTTCCTTTCTTTCTTTCTTTCATTTCATTCCATTTCAAATCCCTAAAATAAACTAACTTTCTCTCTTTCCTAAAATACCTCCACTTCATTCCAAAACTACTTCCCTCTATTTACATCAATACCCCACTCCTTTAAATCCCAATTTTATTTCAAAATACACCTCATTTTCCCTCTCTTTTTCCTACAACTTTCTCTCTCCTCTCTCTCTCTCCTCTCTTATTCCCTCTCTAATATTTATATAAATATTTATATATTATTATATTTTATAGCGCGTACGCGAGTTCCATGGATTTCGGACTTTTCGGCCCTTCCAGAGATTTAGGCGAGTGTCCTCGCCTCCATTTGGGTTTCCCCGCTTCGTCGGGTCGACATGTATTTTATTCCATGTTTATATGTATTTTGTATTGGGCTGGGTCCCTGTATTTGTGTATGGCCGAGTGCCAATGACTGGACATGTATTGCTCTGTGATGAATGCTTGTATTAGGGTAGTTTCATTCTTGTACATATACCATGCCTGTGATGTATTTTACTGCTTTATACCATGCGTGGCCGACCCTTCATGGTCGTTAGACTCTGGGTTTCTCTGCCCACTCCTGGGATGGCTAGTAGTCACCGAGAGTGCGCTTAAACCCGAGCGTACTTGACCTCCGGACCCTTCAGCCTCCGGTCTCTCACTATCTCGAAAGAGACGTGATTGGGACCGTCAGGTTTCTCAGCATCGCCTCCGGACCCTTCAGCCTCCGGTCTCTCATTATCTTGAAAGAGACGTGATTGGGACCGTCAGGTTTCTCAGCACCGCCTCCGGGCCATTCAGCCTCCGGTCTCTCACTATCTCGAAAGGGAAGTGATTGGGACCGTCAGGTCTCTCAACCATTCAGCCTCCGGTCTCTCACTATCTCGAAAGGAAAGTGATTGGGACCGTCAGGTCTCTCAGTCCTTTAGCCTTCGGTCTCTCACTACCTCGAAAGGGAAGTGAGTTGAGACCGTCAGGTCCTTCCGCTCCGCCTGGTTATCATGATCAGCGCTCAGCGCTTTACCACTAGATTCGTCTAGGCGAGATGCTGCCAGATTTACTACTCGCACTTGAAGCCGAGTTGTCCCGGTAACCTTACCAGGCGCTCCAGTGTTAAATACTGTTTGCTGTCTGTACTTCCAGCTTGCTCAGCTCCGCTTGGTTGTGCTCAGCTACTACTTTACCACATGCCATGCTTTTACCTGATATGTTAACACTTGACATGCCATTACTTCATACCTGTCATTTACATGTTACTATTTAATACCTGTTGCATTACCTGACACTTGATGTGTTATCACCTGACACCCGACATGCTACTACTTGACACTGACTCGTGTTATGCCACCTGTTATCTTCATGAACACTTGTCATTGGCGTGACAAAACCTGATACCTGTTATGATTAACTCTCTACCCATGATTATCATATTACGGGAATGTGGTACCAGATCTCTTGTTATGAACTCCAGTTATGCCTGTTATGTACTCCTGTTATGACCAGTTATGATCCTACTCATTCCCGTAATCTGATAATTATGTTTAATAAGCCATAAAAAGGATAACTTGCACGGGGAATGGGAGGAAGTGATGGATGCCGGTATGATGCCTTGCTTATAGTAGTGGAATACCAGAACTGACGATTCGTGTTAGGGGGATTTCAGGCCCCCAGAAGATGCGTGTTAGGGGATTTAAGGCCCCCAAATGGCTGTGTCCCGGGCGGTCGGGAACTACTATAAGTATGAGCTATCAGTTCTTCATCAGCTTCCAGTAACAAACCTCGACTTGCTTATATATGGATGTATGTGTGTTGGGATGTACACCAGAACACATACCTAGATATATGGGTCAGACGAGTAATAATAATAAGATGCCTGTTATGTGCTCCAGTTATGCCTGTTATGAACTCCCGTTATGCTTGTTATGATTCCTATTATGCCTGTTATGTACTCCTATTATGACCGTTGTGTGATTTGCCACGAATGCTTTCATCGGGTTTTACATCGGATTTCCGGTTTTATGATTCTTATCATATTAGCTACTCATACTCTGTTTTGTTACCCATGTTCCATTCCATCAGTCTTCTGCTCCTATCGTATCATACCATGAGTACTTCCTGCTTGATATCACTTGTTATATATATCTATCTGCCCATACATGCTTCTACTCACGACACAGTTTTCAATGCATGATTATGATTCGGTTTTATCGATACACATGTGCTTATCTTTGCACGCCATCTGGCTTTTGCCTCAACACTCGCCTGGGGAGTTTTATCTGACTCCCCTGGATCCTCATGTCCAGGTCATGGAGCTTGGAGCGTGTGGATTCTCCCAGTTGCTGATCAGAGTGGCGCAGCTGAAGCGTGGATCCCCAGCAGACCATCTGAAGCTCTACCCTTTCAGGCCCCCTGTGTGCCTCTCGAGTTTTCCTTTTTGTAAACTCGTGAGTGCCTTTTATACTGTTCACTCTTGTACATCCCTTTGTATTCTCGCATTTGCGCCTATCAGTGATGTAATATTCTTGTAATATTTATCACCTCTGGTGATAACTTTGTAATTGTACTCATGTGTTGGAATGTATAATGCACCACGTGCTTCCGTACTTTGATTCTTGCTTGTACTGATGCTTAGCGTATATACGTGAGGGTATTTCTGACCTGCGTATATACGTTGCAGTAACGTCTCCGTACCTGCCGGATCGGGGCGTTACAGGGTGGTATCAGAGCCAGGCTTTCGCATCCTCAGTACGTCCAGATGGCAAATTAATAGTAAAGAAATTTGCAACTGGAATGCATGAGTCCTGGTTATACAGTCCAACTACAAGTACAGAGTTATCTATTTTTCTTGATCATCTTTCCTTTGATTCCTTTTCTCTATCTTTCCCCTGTTTTGGTTTTTCGAAGCCTTTATACCAACTTAAGATATGGATATACTAGAGAGGTAGTGGCTAGTTCTGAATGAAGCTATGACATGATCTCTTCGGCCAACTCTATGAAGCTCGGTATTCTCTGGATTGATCCTGATCGAGTTATCTTTCAGAAGTCAGTAGTCAGGATTCTCTACGGGTGTTCTATATTCTCGGCTATATCTTTCAGAGTGATCGATGCCTGGTATTCGGAATTCTCAAATTATCGGTCTTCTTTATTATGCTCAGTATTCTCGAGGTTTCCTTTTTTGTACAGCCGGAAGAGCAGAGAATGTCTCTGATTATTGTTCAGTCAACTTGAGGGCCCTACCTATAGTGCTTCATATCTTAATTGGTATAAATTCTGCCCTTGTCCTCTTTATGTTCAATTTACCCCTTATCGAAATTGCGAGGACGCAATTTTTGTAAGGTGGATGGATTGTAACACCCCGCTCCCAGAATACGTACTTAGTTGCGTATTTAGATTTTTCGATCGTATTTTTCGATTTACTTCCTGTATTTATTTTGTATTATGAATTATTTATATGATTGTTTTGTCTTAGATCCGGATTCACGGACTCGGAGTCAGCCCTTGTCTGAACCGAGGACCCGATCCAAGGGTATTACTCGATTTGGTCTTTCTGGTATTTAGATTTGACCGATTTTAGTTTTATTCATCATTTTCCAATATTTTAGATTTTTTATGATTTTCTGGAATTTTCTTGAATTAAATTGAAAATCTTCAAAACCGGTGTCGACTAGTGCCGCTGACCGATTCCCGAATTTTTAATCTACAAACGGATTGGAATTACTAGAAGTGTCTTTTTTACATTATTTCTTAAAACCACATTTTCTATCTAAATACTTTTTCTGAGGATTTTATGATTTATCAAAATTTCACCGGAATTGGTATCGGCCGGTATCGCCGGGAAATTCCAAGATTTTTATTTTGAAAACTATACTGTATTTTTCGAATCTGATTTCACCAAACATCTTAGAATAATATTTTCTATTTTTGAGAATTTTTCGGAAGGATTCTGAAACAGTCAAATTTTCGCCTTATTAAAATAATAATATAATTTGACGTTCTTTCTTTTCTTGCTATTCCTTCTCAACTCCTCTACTTTTAATCCCAGAATATTATATTAATTTTATTATTTAATAAAATTTATTTATAAATTTTTAACTAATTCTTTCTATTTCTTTTTAATTTTCCTAATTTCTTTTCATTTTCTTTCATTTTCTTCTTTTCTTTTCTTCCCCTTCACTCCAACTCCCATATGAAATAATTATTTGATCTAACAATTGATATAAGCACCACCTCTTTATCAGATTATCGGGATATAAAGTAAATTTTTTTTTGATTTTGATCTATTAAAATTATCGATCTCTTTATTTAATTCAATAAAGAATTTTTTTTTTGCGTATCAAATAATTGAATTAAATTAAGATGATTGAATTGAATTATGCATATATTTTTCAACAAATTTCTGTGTTATTATTTCATAAATATTTTCTGGAAATTTAAATTTAAAAAAATCAAAGGATGCATATAATGCTCTCAGTAGAGAGCATGCATGCAGGCTCATGACTGCATGCGAGGCCGTAATGTCTTAGGGCATTATAGCCCCTGTGCCTTCTCCTGCGGGTATGCAACAGCCACCGGCCACCATGGGCCGGCGGCTACAGCAGCAAAACTTATAAAAAAAGAGTTAATTATTTTTGGGTTTTCTTAATTTAGTGGGATTATGAGATTAATTAAGATTAGAAAATTTAAAGATAGAATTTTACTCTAGTAAAATCTACTCCTAATTAATCTCATCTTAAATTTTAATTGGGATTGTTGAGATTGATTTGGGCTTTAGGATTGAGATAGAATTCTACTCTATTAATAATATTTTGAGGTAGAGTTCTAATCAAATAAAGAGAGCTATCCCAATCAATCTCACATTAAGCTAATCGAGTTTTATTCAGTTTATTAAACCCGACCCATTAAGAAGAAAATCTGTAAGTTAACAATTGCGAGTCGGGTCTGATCCAAACCGATAAGCACTGCAGGCTCGTTTTACCAATAGAAACTTTAATTAGCCATTACGGGTTGATCTGACTTTTATTTTGAGCATGTAAATAGCCGTTTTGAAGCTCGTAACGAGCACTACATTATTAAAGGCACTAGATATGACAAAACAGTTGTTAGTTAATATAAAAAGCATTGAAAAATTTATTTATCATGATTATATGTATCCTTACATGCTTTCACTTCATCAATATTTATTGCTCTAGCATAAGGGTTTTGATGATTACTATAGTCGATAACGTACAGATAAAGATATATACATGTTCAAATTAAAGAATTTATAAAAGAGTTTATTTAATTATGTATATAGTTCATGTGAACAATAATTAGTCCAAAGAAGACTATTGTTTGACTGAATTATGTACGACGTCGGAGACTTGATGTGAGTAATGCTAGTGGGAGAACCTTAATGTGTGATATTCGGCCCAAAAGAAGTTTGTCACACTATAGGCTCATAATGTATTACCCCCATCAACTAGTACGACGGTGGAAGCAAGAATCAAGATGCGTATGTGACCCATGCGTGTGGCAATCGGCCCAAAGGAAGGTTGTCATTATGGTAGGGTCATTACATATGTTATATGATCAATATAGATAACATAAATTTTAGAACCAATCTTATAAAGGGACAGTCGGCTGAAAGAAAGACTGTTCTCTTACATAAGACCTAGATTTTAGGGTATCTTTATTGGGTCAGTACAATGTCAGCATAAAGAGACACAACTTGTTCTAAAAGTTTAGCCGGTAGCTCTATCCGTTAAACTCGTTGCATTTTCTCAAATTCAATTTTTTATGGTTATTACAGTTGAATTTTGTTAAATGCAATGTTTATGTTAAATTGATGAGAAATTGTACACTTATGTAGCTTAATTGAATGGTACAAACTTTAAAAAGTGGTAAGACCACGTAAAAAATCATTCTTAGATTCATAGACCTAAACTATACCTTAAGGACTGATAGACCCCTACTATCGCTAATAAAATTTCAGTTACAAAAAGGTTAATTATGATAAGTGGGAGAGTCTCACAGGATATGTCTAATGGTCATAAAACACACTATATTCTATAACTATTAGGAGTTTTATGCATGATAAAGTCAGTGCTAAGAGTTTTTTAGCTGAAGTAGCCGACCGGTTTATTAAATCGGATAAAGTTGAGGTCAGCATGCATCTTAGCAAGCTGATAATTATGAGCTACAATGGTAAAGAAAACATAAGGGAGTACACTATAGAAATGTTCAATCTTATTTTTAAACTAAAGACACTGAAATTGAAACTTTCTGAAGAGATTCTAGTGCACTTTATTCTAATTTCTTTTCTTATAAAGTATAACCCTTTTCAAGATTATTTATAATGCTCAAAGGAAAAATGGAGTCTCACTGAGCTCATTATTCACTGTGTCCAGAAAGAAAAGAGATTGAAATAAGAAAAGATTAAAAGTGCTCACGTAGCAACCAGGCTAACACTTCTAATAAGAAAGAAAAAGTATAACTAAAAGAAAGAATATAAACACCACTACAGTTGCTGATCCTAAGTGGCAAAAGTGCGAGAGAAGAAGGTTAAGGTCATTGCATGCTTCTTCTACAATAAAGTAAGCCACCCCAAGCAGGATAGCATAAAGTATCAGAAATGGCTAATTAAGAAGGGTATATCTCATATTATATTTGTTCTAAAATTAATTTAGCTTTAGTACCACCCCATATATGGTGGATAGGTAATTCACATAAGCGATTTAATGTGAAACTTTCAAACCCAAAGGAGGCCCAAGCCAGCTGAGCGATAGGTGTACATGGGTGATGGAAATAAAGTTGCAGTAAATTGTTGGAGTTTGTAGGCTTAGCATAGATCTGATTTTTTTTTTTTAGATTTGGATGAGACTTTATATATACCATCCTTTTAGAAGGAATCATATTTCTATTTCATTATTAGACAGATATAGTTTTACTATCACTCTTGTAATGAAATGGTTAGTCTATTTTTTTTTCAAATCTAAAGTTGTTGGTACTAAAATTCTGATTGATGGCTACATAAATTGAAAACTTCATACTTTATATCCTGAATCTTTTTATGTGAATAGCTTAGGCACTAAGCGAACATTAATTAAAGAAAAATTAGGAAGTTTGGTACTAGACGGAGTTCAGATGTCTTGAATTTGATGTATGCAGACATTTATGGTCCATTCACTACAGCTTCTTAGAATGATCACGAATATTTCATCGCTTATATAGACGATTACTCTCATTATGGGTACCCTATACTTGATTCATGAGAAATTCTAATCAGTGGATATGTTTAAAATCTATAAAACTAAAGTTGAAAATTAACAGAATAGAAAGATTAAAGCTGTGAGATCTGACCGTGGTTGAGTAATATGGCAGATACGACGGATCAAGTAGATGTTCAAAACCTTTTGTCAATTTTCTGGAAGAATGTGATATTGTAACCCAGTACACCATGTCAGAGATATCTCGTCAAAATGGTGTTGCTGAGAGACAAAATCACACACTAAAGGACATGGTTAGAAATATGCTAGCTCACATTACTCTACCAGAATCATTATGAAGTGAACCCGTAAAAATGACAGTCTACCTCCTTAATAGAGTACCTAGCAAAATAATAACTAAAACTCCATATGAGTTATGGACTGAAAATCTCTCAACAATCGGCATCTTCATGTTTGGGGTTGTCTAGTGGAAGCTCAGCCATATATACCACATGAGAAGAAGTTGGACTCAAGGACAGTTAGCTGTTTCTTCATAGGGTATTCTGAGAGATTTAGAGGCTTTATGTTTTACTGTCCTCCACTAAGAATATAATAGAGACGGACGGATAATGCTAAATTTATTGAGAAAATTCAGAACAGTGGGAGTCAACTACATAAGGATTTCACATTGAGAAATAATAAATTATTATACCCATGACAACTGTTCTAAATGATGAAGTGGTTGTTCTATCCTAGCATGAAAATACAGTTATACCCTTACAAGGTACAGATATAGTTCATCTTGAAGTAGATTCTGCTAATGAGGCCTGAAAATTCTCAATCACAAGTGCCTAGGAGATCAACTAGGGAGAGGAGATCAGTCATTACAAATGACTATATAGTTTATCTTCAAGAGCATGAGTTTGACATAGGGTTAGAGGATGACCCCACATCCTTGGATGAGGCCAAACTCAGTATTTACTCCACTAAATGGACAAATGCCATGAATGATGAGTTAAAATCCATGAAGGTCAATGATGTTTGAGATTTAATAGAGTTGCCTAAAGGTAAGAAACCGATTAGTTGTAAATGAGTGTTCAAACCAAGCGGGATTCGAAAGACAATGTCGAAAGGCATAAGGCACGTCTTGTCACAAAGGGATTCACTCAAAGAGAGCATTAACTATAAGGAGACTTTCTCCCCAGTTTTCATGAAGAATTCTTTTAGAATTATCATGACACTACTGGCTCACTTTGATCTAGAGTTATACCAAATGGATGTGAAGATTATCTTTTTTAATGGTAGCTTTGAGGAAGAAATCTGTACGGTGCAAACAGAAATTTTTTTAAAGACAAAGGTTCACAATATTTGGTTTGCAAAATAAAGAAATCCATTTATAGTTTAAAGCAAGCACCTCATCAATGGTATTTGAAATTTGATCAAGTAATATCCGATTTTTTGATTTTAAGGAGAATATGGCTAATCAGTGTATTTACCATAAATCTAAAGAGAGTAGACTTATATTTCTTGTGCTATATGTGGATGACATTCTACTAGTAAGTAACAATATGGTTCTTTTACTTGAGACTAAAAAATTCTCTCTCAAAGAATTTTGAGAGAAAAGATCTTAGAGAAGTTTCTTTTGTGATAGGCATCCGGATTCAACGTGACAGGACACATGACATATTAGATTTGTCATAAAAAGCCTATATCGATTAGGTGCTAGATAGATGTAGCATGAAGAATTACTCTAGGGGAGATAAGTTGAGTTTAATCCAGTGTCCCAAGAACGACCTACAGAAAGAGCAAATGAAAGATATTACATATGCATCAGCAGTCAAAGTTTGATGTATGCTCAAGTTTATACCGTCTAGACATAACATATACCATTGAGAAACTTGAAAGATTCTTGATCAATCTTGGGATTGATCATTAAAAGACTGCTAAGAAGGTAATGCGATATCTATAGAAGACTACATAAATCTAATCAGTTGTAGCTGATCAGATACACAGATTCAGATTATGCTGGATGTATCGACAATAGGAAATTCACTTTAAGTTACTTTTTCCTGATTACAGGAGATGGTGGACTTAGTCGAGAGGCCATTACAACTACACCGTAACAATTTGAGTTATATAGCTCTACTATAATAGTGACAAGAGTTCAACAAAACTAAACCATATCGACGTCAAGTTTTTTGTCATTAGGGATAAAGTTCAGAATCATATTGTGTTTGTTGATAGTGTTAGTACTATTTTTAAAACATTACAGATCCACTCATTAAAGGACTTCCACCTAAAGTCTTCTTAGAGTACATTGCTCACATAGGGATGCTGGTCTGATGATATCCTAAATTAGTGGGAGTGGATAATTTTATGTAATAGACATTATTTCTAAGTGCACTTTATGTATATTTGTTAATTGATAATAAAGTTATAACTGCTTTCTTTAAATTCTTTTTGAGTTTAATTTATGCATTTGAGTTTGTTACTGTTAGATTCGTTGGAATGATAAAGTTAGACTCATTGGAGTCATAAGGTTAAACTCATTGGAGTCATAAAGATAGACTCGTTGGAGTCATAAAGTAAAAACCAGTTGGAATTATACCTTATTTGATCAGAGGTCATTTTCATGCCACACATTCACATTTGATCTATATCGTTAAGTGCTCTGAAACTTATAATGTGGAAGGTCCTACCTCGATTATACAGAAGGTAACGACCGTCATGTTCGGTAGTAGGATACTTAATGGACTAGATTATTTTGAAACGTGGTTTATTGACGGTTAAAGTTTAAGTACCATAAAGTTATGTATAACATCTTTCTAGTATAACTTGTTTGGCCCAAGTGGGAGATTGTTAGACTTATTTGGATTAGAGTTTAAATTAATTTTGGCCTACACAAGTCCAATTGGATTTATACACCTGTCTCTATAGGCCTATGTTGTTGGAACCAATAAGAATTGATCAAGCCTAATGGTTTGGGTCTATACACGTTTCAATTACACTTAATCATGAGTGTATTTAAATTAAGGTATGGAACTTATTGATACGTTTAAAACTCGTGTTATTAATCAAGGGTCTAGATCTATGATGAGTTGAACTAAAATTCCTTGAGCAATAAATCATGGGTAGGATTCTCTCTCCATCACCAATCATCTACAATGACCTAACCTCTCTCTTGGAGACCTCTCATCTCCTCTAAGGATCAAGAAGAGAATTTAGTTGCTGGAGAGAAGAATCCTCTCCTCAACTCTGACGTCTTTGAGATCGTGCAACCTTTGGTATCCCTTTCGTGATGGAATCAGGTATGCCTAAAATCCTTCTTTCCTTTGATCTTGATAAAGAGACTTTTAGTTTATATGTGGATCTTGTATGGAACAATTATTAGATCTAACAGTGGTTAGACAACTATCAAGCTCGGAGTTTGAGCTTGACCCCCGTGGTTTTTTGACTCTTTCCAAAAATAGTTGTTGCCTTCTACTAATTTTTAGAGGTATCCTCAACTTGAATATTAATTCGGTCATGACAGGAGATATTAAATACTTGAACTATAATTCTACTATATTCATCATATAAAGCATAAATTATTTTTTTACTTCAATAAATAAAACATAAATATCTTCATTCAATTTTAGAATTTCATAATAAATAGACAAACATTCATGCAATTCATCTAATTTACAATGTGAATTAAAAACACATGCAACTAAATAAATAGGTAGAATTATTTTAAAATATTCTAATCATTTATTTTTTATTGCTTGAATACAATAAAATAAATTCACATCATTTTCATGTTCTTCTATCACATCACAAATATTAATACACTCAATTAAAAATAAATGTGTTGTAAGTTAATAAACACTAGATAAAGTGTAAGTAGAATCATTAAAAAAATTAAGATATCCAAAATACTTTTGCGTGCAACACATTGATGAGGATATAAATTAATTTTACTAATATTATTAACAATAAAATCACATAATAATTCTTTATAAGCATTACTATCATTAAGTAATTCATAAGTTAAACTCCAACGAGTTGGAATACCGCATGAAAATTGTTTGGCCTCATACATTTTGATTTACAATATTTTACTCAATCTTTCATTATTCATAGATGTGTCCATAAATAGTGAGGTGTGTGTCTAATAGGTGCAATATAATTTCTAGTTTTTTTAAACCATCATGCACACATAAATTTAAAATATCTTTAATGAAATTTTTACCCCAAATGCAATTTTACACAGTTTTTTTTAATTCAAGAACAGATGCAGTATTAGCAGACGCGTTATTAAAACCAATTGCAAAAATCTTATTAGTCAAAACATATTCTTCTACAACTATTTTTATCAATCTACAAATATTAGAAGCAGTGTGTCTTTCATCGAAAACTCTAAATGCAATTATTTTTTTTAAATTCTATTCACGATCAACCCAATGACAGGTCATCCCCATGTAAGAATATTGTTGCCAGTTATCACTCCATATATCGTTACATATAGATACACGCCCATAAAAAATGATGAAAAAATCCTGTAATTTTTTCTTTTTTGTAAAGCTTATGGACTGTACGTGTGAGAAAGGTCCTAGATAAATCAACAGTAAAGGAATTATGATTTCATGTAAAAATAACCTAGTTCATTGACTCTCTATTGTTTTATATATACGAAGTGATGTACACTTGACTAAGAGAGAGAGGACAAACTGCATATGGTACGAACAGTGATTTGTTTGACGACTGGACTGAAGGTCTCTCCGTAGTCTAAACCTGGTTGTTGATGAAAACCATTGGCTATAAGGCGGGCCTTGTACCAGTCAATAGAACCATCACGATTATGCTTTAATTTGAAAACTCATTTGTAGCTAACCAGATTCATGGTAGGGTGGTACATAACAAGAGACCGGGTTTCATTCTTGAGTAAAGCATTCAGTTCATTGTCCATTGCCTGATGCCACTTGGGATCTTTAGATGCCTGTGTGAAACATGCGGGCTCGACAGGAGAGGTGGCCAAATCTGCCATGAGACAGGTAGGCATGTGACACCGGGTGACATGTCAGACTTTTGCTTCTAGTGTTATCCTGTGTTCTGGTGACCATATGGTGGGGCCTAGTGAGAGGAGGATGGAGAGAGACTGAGGATGAGGTTGAGGAGGAGGAGAACGCATCTGTGGGTGCTGGCTAAGGTGGAGGAGGAGGATGTGAGGGAGGTGGTGGTAGAGGAGGAGAAAAGTCGACGGGGAGACTCGCAGGAGAAGAGAGCACCAGAAGATATGTAGAAATTGGGATCGGTGGTGAAGGCATGTAAGAAAATGGATAGAGAGGAATGCAAAGAGTGGAAAGGAAAGGAAGACTCGTCGAACACAACATCACGGGAGATGTAGATATGACCTGAAGAGAAATACATACATTGATAACCTTTGTGCGAAGCCGAGTAACCCAAGAAGACACATTGACTGGACCGAAAATCAAACTTATGAGTTCAGTATGGATGCAAAGAAGGATAACAAGCACAACCAAAAACACGAAAGGAAAGATAGTCGGGTGTGTTCTTAAAGAGTTTCTGATAGGGAGAGAGATTGCGGAGGACGACAGTGGGCTTAATATTGATGAGGAAGGAGGCAGTTTGGAAAACATAAGGCCAGTAGTGGATGAGACATGTTACCAGGCTAGAAAAGTAAGATTGGTCTCTACAAGATGGAGATGCTTTCTCTCTGCGGTGTCATTTTGGGCGCTAGTGTGTAGACAAGATATACGATAAGTAATACCCTGAGAGGACAAGTAAGGTTTAAATTTGATGAACTCGCCACTATCATCAGTTTGGAGTGCTTTAATGGAACGCCAAAAAAAATTTCCACATATACTTTAAACTCAAGAAATATAGAGAAAGCATCACTTTTATTAATTAAAGGATAAAGCCAATATATTTGTTGTAGTGATCGACAAAGCTAATATAATAGCGATGACCACTTACAGCGGACATAGGAGACGGAGCCCATAGATCAGAATGTGTAAGCTCTAAAGGAGGAGTAGTAACCCGAGGAAGACGACGATAAGGGGAGACGGTGACTTTTCCCTTGCATACAGGCGATATAGAGATGTGTACTGTCAGTGAAGAAAGGAAGCTGATGCTGAGATGGGACACTGGAGGGGACTCTGGTGGAGGGATGGCCCAGGGCTCGTGTCAAACGGAGGAAGATGCATGTTCACCGAGAAGAGCCTGAGGAGAGGTGATGAAGCTGCAGTTCCCCAGGGAGAATACATATAGGCCATCCTTAAGTTATCCCCGCAGCAGAGTTTTCTGGGTGGTGAGATCCTTGACAAGGCAGGAGTTAGGATAGAATTCAAGAAAGAGTTTGTTAGCAGCAGTAAATTGACTAACAGAAAGAAGATTTTTAGTGATGTCAGGAACATATAAAAAGTTTTTTAAGACAAAAAAAGAAGCAAGAGAACAAAATAAAGAAACACCAGTAGAACAGATAAGCAAACCTATCCCATTATCCATGTGAACTCTGTCCGAGCCTTGATATTTTGAGTGAACTGTCAGATTCGTCATATCAGCCGTTGATGATGGGTGGCTTCAGATTGAACATACCAGTTGGGGTCGACATTACTATTCTCAGAAGAGTGGATAAGAGCAGTTGGGCTAGCTGAATGAGAGGAATCATTATAACGATTATAGCACTGGCTGGCATAATGGCCAAAATAATTACAGATTTGGCATTGAGGCCGGCCACCAGCGGACTGGTATGATGGTGGGAAGTAATGTCCACCCCGACCGTGATCCTTGCCTCGGCCACGTCCGCGACCATGAAAAGAAGGTGGAGCCGAGTGATAGTTTGGAGTGCGGGAGGCAATATGAATCACAGGAGAAGGCGAGATGAGGGTGGTGGAGTTTGATGTAGTGATAGTACGCTCATGATAAATCTTCTGGCTCAGAATAAGGCCAAAGAGTTCTTCTGACATTGCAGGGTTGATTTGCGTATTGATGGAGGTGACGAACAAGTCGTACTCGGGAGACAAACCACTAAGCAAGGTAGAAACGAGGTCAGATTCGGCAGCTGGATTAGCCACTGCCGTCAGATTGTCCATGATTGACTTGACCAACTGGATGTAATCTGACATAGAGGAGGTGCCCATCTTGACGATGTGCAGCTAGTATTAGAATTGCTGCACTTTAACTCTGGAGGGTGATGCAGAGATTCGCTCCAGAGAGCTCCACACATCACGAGACATGAGCAAAAATAGGCTTGGTAAGTGAAGAGGTGTGCCAACATAAGAGCATTTGATCAAGTTTGATCCAACGAATGTATTCCGGATTAACAGTAGGCTGTGCATCCTTCTTGGTAGAAATAAAGAACCGAACCGGACACGGAGAAGTTCCATCGACAAGGCTTTCGAGATCATAGAGTTTGAGAAGAGGAAGGAACTGAGAACTTCATAGTAGATAGTTTCCCTTATCGAGTTTGATGTTTAGAAAGTGAGTAATATTAGGACTGGGAGTATCCATGGATGCAGGTGCTTGGATGGAGGTGAGCGAAGATGAAGATGAAGGGAGAGTGTTTGACATGATAAAGAGCCTTGGCTATGATACCAAGATAAATAAACACTAGAGGAATAATGATTTCATGTAAAAATGACCTAGTTCATTTGATGATTCTCTGTTGCTTTATATATATACAAAGTGATTTACAATAGATTGAGAGAGAGATGACAGAAAGTGGCTAGTTTCAACTAATTAGTGAGAAGTTTTTAGTTTCATAATCACTGGTTAATGGGAGATTATTAGTGAGAGGTGTGTAACCGCATGAAGCATGAAGCATTCATGGTGGCTTCATAACTACCGGTGGTTCCTTAACCGCTGAAGGTGGTTCCCTAACAAGGCACTCTATTTGCTTGAGGAGTTAATATATTTTGAAAATAATTTATAAAACTTAATTTTTCACAGAAACTAAAAGGCAAGTGTTTAACGAACATCATTCGTGCTAATTTATCTCTATTTTTACCACCAGAGAAATGAAATAACTAAGAAGGGGTATTGATAGCGTACCTTGAATTTGAATTTGCATTTTTGTCAGACCGGGTTCACAAAGCTGCGCCCTCTCCAAATGCTTTTGATATGTCTCATAGCCATCGGAAGTGAACCATTTATAAGTCTTTGGACAATATTTGCAGCTTACACTAACGACTGTGCCCATATCATTCTTGATCCTCATGAAATGATGCACGAAAGTATTATATTTTAATTTTTTGCTAACGATATCTTCTTCACCTCTATCACCGGCTTGGCTTTGGGACTTTTGGGTCAGAATATTGACTTGCACCCCTTTTTCGGGATGTATTTCTAATTCATCATCATCAGCGTACATTAAATATGGTGTTGGTTGCATGTAACCGAAAATATCATCTCCGTCGGTGATTTGATTATCACGGACCTTGCCCCTGCCTCTTGCCGATGAAGTTCCACTTGTCATGATAATAGAAAGTAAGAAAACTAGGGAGTGTAAGAAAATTGGAGAGAATAGAGAACTTGGAATTTAGAATTCAAAATATGGTAGAGGATTTTGTAGAGAGAATTTTAGAGGATATTGCAGAGAGATTTTATAGAGGGATTTATAAAGAAATTTAGTGTGGAGAACGAGAAAAATGAGGTGTTCTTATAGATTCCAAAATCTACATAAAAAATCAAAATTTTAAACTTTAAAAAAAAACTCCCTCCTCCAAAGGTCCATCCATGTTTGGACCATTGGAGGAGAAGGAGGCCAGCGCGAAGGAGGCCAGCACCCATGTCACGGGCGGATTCTTTTGACTTCGAACCTCGAACCCGTGCGGCACTTAACTCGCTCTTTCTCCTTAGAAGTGAAGCTAAGTCAGCCTAACCTTCACACTCACTCACTCAAGAGAGAGAGAACACTTGGAGAAGAAGTAGAAGCTTGTATTGCTTACTCTTACTTTCCTTGATGATTACAAATGAGCACCCTTGGCCTCTTTTTATAGGCAAGGGCTTGTAAAAGAATTCTCTAGAATTGGAGGCTTTTAGAATATCTAGAACCTCCCTTATATTCATCCCTAAATATCTTGTTTTAGAATCCTCTAAGAATCTCCTATGGAATATCCCTCTAATGGAATCTTCTAGGGAATATCTCACTTTACATAATATTTACAATATTATCTAAGAAGACCCTAGAACCTCTCACCACATAGGGATAAGCCCAAATGAGCCTAAGATGAGCCCAAGTGCACTAACATGGAGCGGTTCGTGACATTCTCCCCCACCTATCCGAGCGATGCCCTCATCGCTGAGTTTTCTCCTGATGGAACTTCTCGATCAAGTCCTCGAACTGCCAAAGAGCTCGTCCTGGTTCCCAACTGCTTTCGCTATCTGGCAATCCCTTCCACTTCACAAAGTATTCCAACCTTGGGTGGTTATTCGCTTCACGAACCGTCCTGTCCGCTACGATTTCCTCTGCCTCCTTGTCGAACTCCATGCGAATTCCTGCTGGTGCTCGACTGGATTTTTCACGATTCGGATCTTCCGTGTCCTTATGGTAAGGCTTTAACATGCTTACATGAAAGACCGGATGATACTTCATTGTTGGGGGAAGTTGTATCCTGTAGGCTACATTCCCCACTCTTTTCTCAATAGAAAATGGGCCTTCATACTTCCTTATCAAGCTCTTGTGTAGTCCCTTGTGCCGATCTAAAGTAGAGAGCTTAACAAGGACTAGGTCACCACCTGATACTCCATATGTCTCCTCTTCTTATCTGCCCACTTCTTCATCCTTTTGGCCGCCTTGCTTAGACACGAACGCGCTAGCTCGTTTTGCTCTTGCCATCCCTTAGCAAATTTATAGGCAGCTAGGCTACTTCCCTTGTAGCCGATAGCAATGGAGTTAGGAGTGAGCGGCTGCTGTCCAGTGATGATCTCGAACGAACTCTTCCCGGTAGACTCACTCCTCTGTAGGTTGTAGGAGAATTGGGTTATGTCTAGAAGCTTCGCCCAATCCTGCTGGTTGGCACTCACATAGTGCCTCAGGTAGACCTCCAACAAGCCATTCACCAGCTCTGTCTGGCCATCCGTCTGAGGGTGGAAGCTAGTGGAGAAGTTCAAGTCCGACCCCATGAGCTTGAAGAGCTCCGTCCAGGGCCTGCCTGTGAAGCGGCCATCTCGATCACTCATGATCGTCTTAGGCAAACCCCAATATTTCACCACATGCTTCAGGAATAGTGAGGCTGCTACCTCGGCTGGATACTTGGCTGGGGCTGGAATGAAGATGCCATACTTTGAGAACCGGTTGACCACCACCATAATAATATTGCACCCCTCGGACTTAGGTAAGCCCATGATGAAGTCCATGGAGATGCTTTCCCATGGTCGCTCTGGAATCGGTAGTGGTTCCAGCAATCCGGCTGGTACCCTTTACTCCGTCTTGTCTTGTTGGAACACAAGACAAGTCTGTTGGCCCAAAGGCCTATCACTCTAGTTTTGATGATGATCAACTCATGTAGTTATAGTACTAATGATCTTGTGTTTAATTAAGTTTCAGATTTGCGAACAAGATCTTAGTAGGTGTGTAGCTTCAACAAAGGATTTAAAGTCAAGTTTTGGAGCTAGCACGGTTTGATTCAAGAGCTTGTGCATCAAGACCACATCAAGTACTCAAGAGGAGTCTAGCTCTATGGATTGTGTTTGGACCAAGTCAAGGAGATGAGAAGACTTCAAGTGTAGACTTCAAGAAGAAGACTTGTGTCTAGGTTTATTTTTATAAGATGTTTTTTTTAGATAAAATGTAAAGGATATAATAGTTGGTGGATTGCTCAAGTTACCATATGCACACACACTCTTGATTTAGATGAGTTTTTATAAAAAGAATTTTATTTTGAAAAATACAAAAGAGTTTTCTTTTTGAAAAATACCGTTTTGATTTTTGGTATTCAAAGTATACATGTGTTGTTAACCAAAACCGTTTTAGTGCTTAAATATCAAAAACATAGATATTTCACCATGTATGTGTAATGGATCATATCCATACACCCTATGTTTTCAAAGTGTTTAAAATATCTTGTTTTTGTATTTGGAGAAGTTTTGAAAAAAATCAATTTTGAAAAAATGCAGTTTTTGTTTTGAGCCAAAATGACCAAACTTTTTATCCCAGAAATTTCTGTCCTGGCTTCAGCCGGTCGACCGAAGCTTGAAGTCGGTCGATCGAGACGGTCGACCGACGTGCACAGAGGTGCACGCCAGCCTTTGCTGGAGGGCCGGTCCAGAGAGCTCTGCTCTCTGGAAAGCCCCGGTCGACCGGGCCGGTCGACCGGCAGAGAGATTTGCTCTCTGTTTTAGGGTCTCGGTCGACCGGCCGGTCGACCGCTATCCCAACGGTCAGAAATCTGACCATTGGCGTTCGACCAGGCGGTCGACCGTCGGCCAACCTGGCTCCAACGGCTAGTTTTTCTACCTCTATAAATTGGTGCATTTGGGGGCTGTTTTCTCTAAGATTTTAAGTGGATTTTTACAACAGTTTTTCCCACTCTTTCAAGAGGTTTTCTCTACTTATTTGAGAGCAAATATTTTCAATCAAAAGGAGTTTTTATCAAGAGTGTTTCAAAGTGATTTTCTTGAGTTTTCTTCCACCACTTCCATCCTTGTTTTTCTCACAAACACTTGAGCAACCCATTGACATATTCATCCTATAGGAGTGTTTTTGTGAGATTATTTTTAGGTGATCAAAGTGTTGTGATCACCAAAGACTTCTTTCTTGTACTTTGAGGAGTCGGACTTGCGGGTTCGCGGTGTTTCGGGTTCTAGTGAGAACTCGGTGTTTGAGGTGCGGCCTCGGCGAGCTTGTGGGCTTACGGTGTGTACCGGACTAGAGAGTCCAAGAGTTCTAGTGGGAACTCCTTGTAGGTGTTGCGACACCAAGTGATCCGGAGGGATCGGTTTATAGTGGAAATCCTTCAAGTGTGAAGGCGGGGACGCAGAGCGGTAGCTCGAACCTCGAAACAAATCTCCCGTGTTTGCGATTGCTCACTCTCTATCTCTTACTCTTGTCTTTATATCTTGCATGCTAATATTGCTTTCATCTTTAATTGCTATATATATATATATATATATATATATATATATATATATATATATATATATATATATATATATATATATATATATATATATATATTTGTGCTCATATTGTTATATGCTTGTGGTGTGTTTGCTAACACTTGTATTTAACCAAGAGAGCCAACGCCGCACCTCAACTCTTATTTAAAGGAATCTTGAGGAGTTAGTCCAGAGCTCTTCACGGGAAATTCGGCTACACTCTTGTGTTATACGTGGTGTTTAGTGTAATAAGTTTTAATTTATAATAAGAAGTTTTTAATTCCGCATTATTGACCATTAGATTAGCTCATCACCTATTCACCCCCTCTAGGTGATTTACAAAGTCTTCACATAGGCCTCAACGTCATCCCTCATGCGAGGCCAATAATAATTTTCTTCTGTGAGAGCTAAGGTACGGTGCACACCTGGATGTCCCGCCCACTGTGAGTCATGGCACTCCTTGAGAAGCTCCCTCCTTAGGTTCCCGAACAGCGACACATACAACCGCCTCCCCTTCGTATAAAGCAGGTTCCTTCTAGTCAGAACCTCCGAGTCTTGCCCTCCTTAGCATACTCCATCATATTCTTGGTTGTAGGGTCCTGAGCCGAGCCTTCTTTGATGCGATCGAGTAAGGGACTCTAAGGATGACTCAGCATAGCGGCAAACTCAGCCTTTCGACTTAGTGCATCCGCTACTAAGTTGATTCGTCCTGGCTTATACTCGAGCACATAGTCAAACTCGGCTAGGAAGTCTTGCCATCGCGCCTGCTTGGGAGACAACTTCTTTTGGGTCTGGAAGTAGCTGGTGGCCACATTGTCTGTCTTTACCACGAACCTCAAGCCAAGTAGGTAGTGTCTCCATACTCGAAGACAGTGAACCACAGCTGTCATCTCTCTGTACGGTATACCGCCTCTCGGTATCGTTGAGCTTCCGACTCTCATAGGCCACATGGTATCCTTCCTGCATCAACACCCCTTCAATTGCAAAGTCACTCGCGTCGGTGTGCACTTCATATGGCTTGCTGAAGTCGGGTAGTGCGAGAACTGGTTCCTCCGTCACAGCTCTCTTCAAAGCCTCGAACGCCCCCTGGCACTTCGAACTCCAATCCCAAACTCGATTCTTCTTCAGTAAGTCGGTGAGTGGAGCAGCTATCGCCGAATAGCTCTTAATAAACCTCCGGTAGTAGTTTACCAAGCCAAGAAAAGATCGCAGCTCCGTCACCTTGGTGGGAGGTTCCCACTCCAATATGGCCTGGATCTTGGCTTGATCCATCCGAATCTTTCCTCTTCCAATGGTGTGGCCGAGGAACATCACTTCCTCTTGTGCGAACGAGCACTTCTCTCTTTTCATATAAAGCTCGTTGCTTCTGAGGGCCTGGAACACTTGCCTCAAGTGCTCCACATGCTCGTCCATCGTCTGGCTATAAACCACAATATCGTCCAGGTAGACCACCACAAAATGGTTCAAGAAGGGCTCCAACACCTTACTCATCAGAGTACAGAATGTGACTGGTGCGTTGGTAAGACCAAATGGCATAACTAGGAGCTCATACAATCTGTACCTGGTCACGCACGCGGTCTTTGATTCATCTCCTTCTGCAATCCGCACTTGATAATACCCCGAGCGTAAGTCAAGCTTGGTAAAGTATCTTGCTTGACCCAACCTGTCGAACAAGTCTGCTATCAGAGGAATAGGGTACTTGTTTTTCACTGTGATCTTGTTTAGCGCTCGGTAGTCGATGCAAAGTCGCAACGAACCATCATGCTTCTTCTGGAAGAGCACTGGTGCACCATAGGGAGCCTTCGACGGATGAATATATCCGGCATCCAACAACTCGTTCAGCTGCTTTCGAAGTTCTTTCAGCTCTGGTGGCGCCATGCGATAAGGACCCATGGCCGGAGGTCGAGTTTCGGACTTGAGCTCGATTTTGTGGTCCACCTCTCTCCTAGGTGGAAGCTTACTTGGCAGCTTGGCGGGCATGATGTCCTGGTAGGCTTCTAAGACGCCTCGGATCTCCTTGGGCACGTCCTCTCCTTCATTTGAACCTTCCTCCACCTTAATGGTAGCAAGAAAGGTCGGCTCATGATGTCGAACTCCCTTGGATATCTGTAATGCCGAGAGCATTTTTGATGATACGCTCTCCCGCTTGATCTGAACTGTGCACGCCTTCCCTTCAAGGATGCACATGGTGTTGGTATAGGGAACCAACACGGCCTTCACTTTATCCAGAAACTCCAAGCCAAGCACCACATCGAAGTCGTCCATGGTCACGACTGTCAGGTTCTCCTGGTCATGCCACTCCCCTATGCTCACATTCACCTTGTGAGCTACGCCATCGATAGGAGTGGGACTAGAGTTGACAGTCTTAATGGTGCCTCCTCCTTTAGAGATCTTAAGGCCCAACTTGCTAGCAACATGACTTGAAATAAGAAGATGAGAAGCTCCAGTATCTAGAAGGCCTTGAAGGTCTTACCGGAGATGGTTGTCTCGACGAACATTGCCTCTCGAGTCCTTTCATCCACCTTTGCCTTGATCGCATTGAGGAGACGAAGTGAGTGAAGCCTAGTCTCCTCCGGTTGCTTTTCTTTTTCCTTTTGGACAAGAGCAGCGAGATTAGCCCTCTTGGGACAGTCCATGGCTTTTTGGAGATCTCCGCAAAAGTAGCATGCTAACTTCTTCGGACGATCGCCTCCTCCATTGGTGTTGCCGCGGAACTTTCTCTTCTCAAATGCCGGCTTAGGTGGGACTCCTTAGATGGTTTCTCCTTTTCTCCCCCACCTTTAGCAGGCTTGCTCCTCTTGTCTTTTGGTTTGGATGAATCTCCTATCTTCTTGAACTTGATAAGAGACTCGGCCACTTGCATGGCTTGGGCAAGGGTTTGGACCCCTCGCCTTTGTAATTCCATCCTGGCCCATCCAGAGAGGCCATCCATGAACGAGAATAGGGAGTCTTTCTCGCCCATGTCGGGGATCTCCAACAGTAGTTCTGAAATTCTTTGACATAATCACGATTGGAACCTTTTTGGGTAAGGCGTCGGAGTTTACCTCGGGCCTCGTCATCGGTATTCTTCGGATAGAACTGCCGCTTAAGATCCGCCTTGAACTCTTCCCATGTGTTGATGAAGCATGTGCCCTTCTTCATATCTTCACATCGCCTACGCCACCATAACGTAGCGATGTCTTCAAGATAAAGAGGCACAACTTGAATCTTGGATGCATCATCTCGAAATCTGACAGCATTGAAGTAGACTTCCATGCTCCAAAGGAAGTTATCAATCTCCCGAGCATTCCGAGACCCCTTGTAAGGCTTCGGCTTGGGCACATCTTTAGCCATAAAAGGATATGACACCATACCTTGAGTTGCCAATGCGACATCGTGTTGGTCGATCCTCTTCTTAAGCTCGGCCAACTCCTTCAAGAGTACCTCCATGTGGTTCCGCAGGACCGCGTTCTCCTCCCTCAAGGAAGTGTTCCCTTACTGCAACATGTCGACAGCAGAATTCAAGGCCGACTGCATCTCCTCCTGAAGCTCGTCTCCCGCAGAATCTAGCTTCTCGATGCGCTCGTCGTAAGCCTCCAGCTTATCCGTCACAGTAAGCTCCATCTTAGCTAACCGTGCCTCCAGCGTCACCATGACATCTCGAGATTTCTCCCTACGAGGCTTGGGGCATCCTTTCGATCTACAACTCCACCCATCTCGGAACGAAGATCGGGGCTCGACATTATCACTCCCGAATCTAAGCTCTGATATCAACTGTCACGGGCGGATTCTTTTGACTTCGAACCACTCGAACCCGTGCGGCACTTAACTCGCTCTTTCTCCTTAGAAGCGAAGTTAAGTCAGCCTAACCCTCACACTCACTCACTCAAGAGAGAACACTTGGAGAAGAAGTGGAAACTTGTATTGCTTACTCTTGCTTTCCTTGATGATTACAAATGAGCACCCTTGGCCCCCTTTTTATATGCAAGGGCTTGTACAAGAATTCTCTAGAATTGGAGGCTTCTAGAATATTTAGAACCTCCCTTATATTCATCCCTAAATATTTTGTTTTAGAATCCTCTAGGAATCTCCTATGAAATATCCCTCTAATAGAATCTTCTAGGGAATATCTCACTTTACATAATATTTACAATATTATCCAAGAAGACTCTAGAACCTCTCACCACATGGGGATGAGCCCAAATGAGCCCAAGTGCACCAAGATGGAGCGGTTCGTGACACCCAGCGAGTGAGCAGGCAGGCCTGATATAAAGAAATAAAAAAGCCTAGCTGTCCCGGCGAGCGGGCCAGCCCAAAGCCCAAAATAAAAAACAAAAAAATAATAATAAGTGGGCCACTGGCCCAAAGGCCGAATGATCAATATAAAAAAAAAAAAAAAAAACGGTCGGTTCAGAATCAAAACCGTCAGTTCCGGTTCTGAAAATCAGAAACCAAAGTCGGCTGTCCGCACCTGATTCCGATTCGGTTTGGAACCGGCGCAAACCGGCAGAAGTAGCCGGTTCTTATTCCCGACCACGAAAAGTTCAGTTTCGTTGGTTCGAACCGAACTGTAATGGAGTCTAAAGATAGTTGAAGATAGTTTACGTGCAACTTTTATGAAATTTCACCGCCTAGCTCTTCTTTATACTAAAATAACCGATCTTGCAATGTTCAGAAATACATCCATGTTTTTTGTTTTTGCCTCTGAAGGTGGCATACCTATAGGTTCCGATATTTTGTAATAATTCAGTGAGATTTAGAAGATTGAAGTTTCCGAAATATTCACAAATCATTTAGCAAAAATTCGGGGCAAATATGTAGTTATTACCATAGATAATATATGTAGGCACTGAAGTGAACAAATTTATTAAGTTCATTATAAGTAACTTAATTTTCACTAAAACTAGACATAAATTTAGGAAATGGCTCTGTATGGTTCACAAAGTTTTTGAAAATTTACGAATTCTGTGACGAAGGATTTCATGATAGAATGTAATTTCTACAATTGTTAATTTCATGATAGCAATCAAACTTATTAGACTCAAATGTATTTGTGCTCATCATTTGATTTCATTTATTTATTTAATAATTTTGGAACAAAGACTCTACCTGATGAGCAGAGGTCAGGGATTTGGCCTTTGATTTCTTTCCCCTTAATTAAACTAACTTCAAGTCTACTCAAAAATTAAACTAACTTTGTTAGCGAGTTAGTTTCCCGACAGTTGAGGGAAGGATTAGAAATTGACCCAGCTTAATTAACAGTCTTTTTATAGCTTAACCTGACTTGACTCATGTGTGTTTCTTTCTCTCTCTCTCTCTCTCTCTCTTCTTTTTTTCTTCCGCAGTCTGATTTGAATTCTGAAACTGAATAAATTAGTAATAGTTGAGAAGCAATAAGAGAGGTCTTAATGTATAAAATACAAAACGTTCAAGGGGGTTTCTGAAATTGAGAAAGGAACGCAGATATTTGCCGGGAAGTAACGAATGGATCCCGCCTGGTCGTCGTAGAATTCTATGCAAATAATATTTTATTTTTTAATTAATTATTTATTATTTTATGACTATTTTTTGCATTAAATTATTATTTGTCTCTCTTGTTTTTTAGTGAAGGGGTGACCGAGACTTTGGAAGTGTTCCCATCTCTTTAGAAACTTGGTTACTTTGATCTGGGGATTGGTTGATTGATTGATTGATTTATTATTATTATTAGAAATATTTAGTTACAGTCATTTATTTTGCATCAAAATTAGAAAAAGAACTCACCATCATATTTTTATTCGTTAAAGTCTTATCCACGTGTGAGTAACCGTCCTATCAGTTTTGTTTTTAAATTTTTTTTTACCCTTCTTCATATTTATACTCTTTTCTTGTTGATCTTCATCTTCATTTTTGCGATATATTATTCATTGGCATTATTCTCTTTGATCTATTGTTGTTCTTCATCTTCATCGATTTTCATCTTCATCGATTTGATCTTCATTAACATCTCGCAGATCTATCTGCATCTTTCCTTTAGTATGACGTCTACTTCAAATCAGGTGAAGATGATTTTCTTTTTTCTTCTTTTTATTTTTTCCTAGTTATTTGTGAAGATCTGCAATCGTGGCATCGATTTTTGGTGAATTAGGGTTGATTTTATATTGCGATCTTTATTAAATTTTGTCAGTTTTGCTACTTAGATCTAATCTTGTGTTTTACCGAGGACTGCGATTATAATTGCATTCTTCAAAACACGTACAGAAGGTTGTGTTTATGAGGATTACGAACAGAGTCGCAGTCCTCAGTAAAAAGCATGTTTTACTGAGGACTGTGACTCTGATCGTAATCCGCGGTAAAACATACAAAATGTGTGTTTATGAGGATTGCGATGAAAGTCGCAGTCCTCAGTAAAACACATACAAAATGTTTGTGTTTATGAGCACTGCGATCATGATCGCAGTCCTCATAATAACACTTTTTTACATGCATATGTACTTACAATACATGCTTTTAGTTGTGCTATACTTGAGTTTTTATTTTTATAAGATGCAGATATTGATGTTCTTATTGTTCTTTTGTATGGTGGTGACTCTATTGTACGTGTCTCATAAATTCCACTGTGGATGGGCTGAAGAAATTAGTGTGAGATAGATTGGAGATTTTCAATATATTATCTATTGAATTATCCTACACAGATGAGTACAAATGTCACGTGATTGAAACTGATTCAGATTTGCAATCTCTTGCTGCTTATTGTTGGGTCAAGAAGCGCCCAACAGTTGATATATGTGTGAGACTGACTGAAGTAAATCGAAATATAAGTGCTGCTGATAATGAATTCAGTAGTAATGTTTTGTCCTGCGTTCATGATCAAAGTGGAGAGAATTTAACAGTGCTGAAAGGTAGCACATGGCGCCATTTATTCAAGGAGGTGGAACAGATTTTCGAAGGTGGAGCTGTTGAGTTTCAGGAGAAACTTCTATTATACTCCCTTGAGACAGATTACAAATACAAATTTGCGCAAAATGAGAAAGATAGAGTTACTGTAAAATGTATTCATAAAGAAAAAAAGGATTGCAAAAGCTGAGAATGGATGATTTTTTATGACAAGCAAGATGAATTTGAATCACACTTGTAGTGTTCCTTGTAAAAATAAGAGAAAATGTCATTACACAAGTAATTCAGTGAAAAGTGTGATTCTTCAAAATGTTCAAGGCCAACCTTCACTGAAGCCGAAAGATATTAGACGTAAATTTAAGTATGACTTTGGTATAAAGTTGAGTTATTATTATGCATATGCTGAGAAGCAAATGGCTGTTAAAGATATATACGATGATGACTCGGTATCTTACCATCACTTGTATCTTACATGAATCAGTTGGTGGAGAGCATCCCAAACTGTTATGTTGTACTGCAAAAACACCCCAACACATAAAGGTTCATGCGTTTATTCGTATCTTCTGGTGCTAGTATTGCCAGATGTAATCACTATCGTCCTGTCATTTTTTTAGATAGGATATTTCTGAAGGCTAGACACCAAGATTGTGTGCTGCCTGCAACTGAAAAGAATGACAATTATGGTTTTTTTTTTCAACAACACCTACTTATCTATGCTATTTTCATTGTGTTTTCAAATTCTATGATCATGGTCTCAGTCTGTATAATGACTGAGTAATAGAGCATATTGAGAGGACTGCGATCATGGTCGCAGTCCTAATAAAAACTGTGATATAGTACTCCTTGCAAGGACTGCGATCATGATCGTGGCCCTAATAAACATGATTGTGATCCTAATAAATATTGTGATATTATACTTCTTGCGAGGACTACAATCATGATCACAGTACTAATAAATATTGTGATATAGTACTCTTTGTGAGGACTATATATCACTCTTTGTGAGGACTACGACTATGGTCACAGTCTTAATAAATATTGTGATATAGTACTCCTTGCGAGGACTACGACTATGGTCGCAGTCCTAATAAATAGTGAGAAATATGTTAGTCTAATTAATGTTTTAATAACATTTTTGCTTTTTTCTGCCTACAAGTTTTCTTCCTACTTGCTATGGCGGTCATCGATGTCGAAAATGATGAGAATTGGGATTGGTTCGCATAACACCTCAAGGCAATTGTATCCGAGATCGGGCGTACACATTTTTATCTAACAGGCACTCTGAACTGTTTAAGGCAATTCAAAATGTCTTCTCGAAATCTTACCATTCGTATTGTTTATGGCATTTAAAGATCAACCTCATGAATGCTATATCTAGCAGGGATCGTAGGCATAAATTCATTAGATTGAGTTTAAAAAACTTGCTTATGCTCCATCACACAATGAGTTTCAAAAGATGTATGAAAAATTTATCGAAGTTGATTTCCTACAAGTAACTAACTTCTTGGCCACTTTGCGTCATTAGCACTTTGCGAATGTTTATTTCCTCGGATGCAGATATGGAGATTTATGCTCTGCTATAGCTGAAAGTTTCAATTCTTAGATTATTGAAGAGCGCGAGCTTCCCATAACATCCATGATTGATTCGTTTCGAAAGAGGATAATGATGAAAATAATAGAGAACAAAGAAATTGCTAGTAGTTGGACTATGATGTTATGCCTAGTAATGGAGAAGAAGTTGGCTGTCAATATTCAAGCTTTCAAGATAATGAGTCTTATGAGATCTAGTGATTTTTTTTTTCAAGGTGAAGTGCAGTGATACCAACACCTATCTTGTGGATGTCTCTGACATTTTTGTTCGTGCAATTATTGGCACATCGAGTCTTTCCCCTGTTCTCATGTTGTGGCTTGCATTAGTTGCACTTCAACATCTTTTTACGACTATTGCGATCTGTATTTTCTTGCCTCTACATTTCGACTGATATATGAACAGTGTGTACATCCTATATTGATCAGTCATAGGCCTAATGAGGTGTCCAAGGTTGCTACGTACTTTCACTTGATATGAAATATCCTTCAGGAAGGTCAAAGAAGAATAGAGTGATAACATTGGTGGTACAAGACAAAAAAGGAAGATAAAATGCAGTCGTTGTCATAAGCTATGGTATCATAACAAATCTTCGTGTACTACAAAAATTGAGTAGTTTTTAATTTTCATTTTTTAGTATCAAACAATCTGATTCTTAGTAAAGAGGATTGTGATCATGGTCGTAGTCCTATAAAGGCGGAAATATGATATTTTGTGTATTTTTTTGTGAGGACTGCGATCATGGTCGCAGTCCTCATAAAGACTCATAAATAGGGCATTTTTTGAGGATTACGATCATGATCACAGGGTTCTCCCCAATAAATGCTTCGATTAAAGTTTTAATTGCTTGTTATGCCTGCAACGAATTCTCAATCGTCACCTCCACTACTTATTACTGTTCACATCATTTCAGATAGTTGCTTTTGGAGTGCATGTTAGTAATTTAAAGTCAAGAACAATTTGATTTCTAAAATTCATCACGTTATTTATCCATGAATCATGTCATCCCCATCTTCTTTCTCGGAAAAATCTGATTTCAACTTCACTCATTCTTTCACAGGTTCTCTTTCTCTAGGGGAGTCTAGTGATTCTGATAGTAGTTTGGATTTCTCTCTTTTGACTATCGTCTTCCCTCAACTATTCCTGCTTCTGATCTCCTTGTCATGAGGATAATCAAGTCTTGCTAGGGCCTGGTGAGGAGGTTATCCCTTTGCCACTTTATGAATACATGCTTGAAAAAAGCATGCCCTCTGTTGCTGAAGGTGCACTTTCTTCCAGCATGTCCTCTGGAGATTCTTCTCGATACGAATTGGAAAATGAACTTAGTACATACAACTTGTTCTGGGAGTTTATCGACGAGCCAAAGTACCCTCCAAAAAAGACAGGCTCGTGTGGTGATGCAATCAAAGATGATATAGAAGATGTCGACTAGGGAGAAGAGGAGGAAAGCAAGGAGGAAGAGGAAGAGCAGGATGATGAAGAAGACATCTTTGATTATGATGGTGATGATGAGGACTAGGATTCTATGTTGTCGATAATCAACTTTCTACTTTTCTCTTTTCTAACTTCTTTTATTTTTCACTTGTTTGTCTTTTTTAGATATTTTAATGCTCTTTTTGTAAGGACCCTTTCTAGCCATATGACATGCTATAATATAAATTCCCTTTTCTGAAAATGATCTTTGTATCTTCTGTTGGTCCAGAGGCCTTCCACTCTAGTTTTGACGATGATTAACTCATGTAGTTGTACTTTACTAATAATCTTGTGATATTTAGTTTCAGATATTTAATCAAGATATTAGTAGGTGATTAGCTTCAACAAAGGTGTTTTGGTTCACATGGTGATTCAAGAGCTCGAGCGTCAAAGCTCATATCTAGCACTCGGATAGAGTCAAGCTCGTTGGATCGCGTTTGGATCGAGTCGACTTGAAGATGGCGTTCTACAAGAAGGTTTCGGTTTGTTTAGTTTAAGTTTAGTTTAGATCCATTGTAAAGATTAGATAGTGTGATATGCTCAAGTTCACAACATACACACGTTTCATGTTTTGGTTTTGGTTTTCGGTTTAACCGATCTTTATTTTCATGAATAGATAGAATCAAAACAAGTTTACATGGTTTAATATATATTATATTTGATCTATATACATCTATGCTTCAATACTTAGAAAAACTTATTTTGATAAGTCTACTTCATGAGTTTGGAATTTTGTATTTTGACAAAACTTATTTTTAGATTTAATGTCAAAAACATAGATATAATACCTTTCATGTATATTGGATTATATCCATATACTATATGCTTCAAAGTTGTTTAAATATTATGTTTTTGTATTTACATGTGTTTCGGAAAAATCAGATTTTCATTTCAAAAAAAAAATCGTAGTTTTGGAAAATACAGAATTTGATTTAAGGCAAATTTTTCAAGTCACGAAAATGGTTCAAAAAGATTGAAATATGTGTTGAATTTTTATCACACATGTTTGTATTTCAAAGATAATACAAGAACTGATTTTTGTAGAATTTATGTGATTTTATGGGATTTAATTGAAGTTAAAATGACTAGTTTTTAAATCCTGAAATTTTCCTTGCCAGGCTCTGGCGGTCGACCGAGACGGTCGACCAGACCAGTGGTCGGTCGACCGGACCGGTCAACCGATGTGCACAAGACGTGCACAAAGGCCAAGTGATTTGGCCGGTCGACTGTGCGGTCGACCGACTGAAGTCACCCCACTCTCGGGTGGGGCCGGTCGACCAGGCGGTCGACCGTTCACTTTGGCCCGGTCGACCGGGCGGTCGACCAGCCAAAGTGCAGTTGCTTTCTGGATCTGGCACGGTCGACCGGGCGGTCGACCGGAGGGCTCAACGGTCAAAAATGTGACCGTTTGCCGGTCTACCGGCCGGTCGACCGGAAGGGCATTCTGGCCCTTTTCAGCTGCCAACGGGCAGATTTCTAATGGGGCTATAAATACCCCGTTTGAAGTTGGTTTTCAATAAGAATTTTAAGAGCTAAATTTCCACATTTACAAGTGTTTTATTATAAGTTTTCAAAAGAGTTTTTAAGGCAAAAAGATTCATCTTTATTTATTTTCAAGGGTTGAAAAAATCAAAGAAAAATAGAGATTTGGGATATTTGTTTTGTTCTTCATTCTACATTGTTTTAGTTATTTTCTCAAATATTTTTCTTTATTATTTGATTTCCAAACACCTTGATTTCTCACACTTGAGCTTATCTACTATCCTATCTATTAGGATCTTTGTTTTGTGGGAAAAGAAATTGGTTTGTGGTCTTTGAGATCACCAAGTTGTAAACCTTCCATCTTTGTGATATCCCTCTAGTGAGAGGTGATTGAGTTGTTATCCCTCAAGTGTGAGGTGATAGTGGAAGTGGTATTTGGCTCCCTCTAGTGAGAGGTGGAGATTGTATTGGAATCCCTCAAGTGTGAGGTGATTGTGTTTGAGTGGCTTTGAGCCCTATCCCTCATTTGTGAGGTTGATTATTGTTTGGCTAAGTGTCTATCCCTCTAAGTGTAGAGGTGATTTATTTTGTGCCTTACCTCTAAGAGTAGAGGTTATATTTGTTGGAGAGAGGAGTTGTGTACTTCCAATTGTATTTGTCCCAAATCCTCAGTGGAAGTTCCCTGTGTGGGAAGTTTTGTGTGGATGAGTTAGTAGAAATCCTTCTGTGTGAAGGCGGGGACGTAGAGCTGTGTGCTCAAACCTCGAAACACATCTTGGTGTTTGCGATTGATCCACTTTCTCTAACTCTCTCTCTTACATTGTGCATTGATTCATATTGTCATATCATATACATGCCTGTGTTGTTTGTGTGTGCTCATACTTGTGTTTAAGCAAGAGAGCTTTACATAGCACCTCAACTCTTATTTAGAGGAATCAAGAGGAATTAGTCCCGAGCCCTTCACCGGAAATTCAGCTACACTCGTTGATTACACTAAGTGTGTTGCATTAAGTTTTTAATTCTGTATTATTGATCATTAGATTAGTCGTACACCTAGTCACCCCCCTCTTGGTGTACTTTCATCTTCCATGCTTTTTAATTCGCAATGTTAACAAAACTCTGAAAACAGGGTTTTTATGAGGATTGGAACCATGGTCACATTCCTTATAAAAATTTAGAATTCTAATATGGAATGGAATGGGCATTTAGGTTTTTCTTTTTGGGAAAACAATGATGGTGCAAGACAAAAGAGGAAGATGAAATGCGGTCGTTGTCATAATTTAGGCCATTATATCATAATAAATCTTTACATACTACAAATATTGATTAATTTTCATTTTGCATTTTTTGCTATTTTTATTAAGACTACGACTATGATCACAGTATTCATAAACTCCAAAAATGGGGTATTATAAGGATTGTGACCAATCCCAATCCTCACAAAAACTAAAATTGAGGGCATTTTGTGAGGACTGCGACTACGATCACAGTCGTAGTTATAACAGAGAAAGAGGACAATTTTCAAGTAGTACAATTAATTTCGCATTTCTCACAAAAACAGAGAATTGAAGGCATTTGTGAGGACCGTGATCATGATTGCAGTCCTAGTTATAACTGAGAAGTAGGACAATTTTTAGAACAGCGACCAATGTCACAGTCCTCACAAAAATTGAGAATTAAAGGCATTTTATGAGCACTGCGATCATGATCGCAGTCTTCAGAATACAACAAAAAAATATACTTTCTTACAATTCTGCATACGTCAATTACCAATAACAGTTGTATTAAGATAATCATTCTATATTATATATATCATTCAATATAAAAACATTTAAGTTTGATATCAACAACCAATAAAAAGACTAATTAAAACCCAATAAAAAGAGATATTAAGAAGAAAATTATTTGCATTACAATGAAAATATACGTTTACAAATATTTCAATATTTACACTAATTACAAGTTCTCATTATACATCAGTGTTCATTCTTATTTTCTACTTTGTATAACAACCAATAAAAGACTAATTAAAACTCATAAAAAGAGATATTAAGAAGAAAATTATTTGCATTGCAATGAAAATATACGTTTACAAATATTTCAATATTTACACAAATTACAAGTTCTCATTATACATCAATGTTTATTCCTATTTTTTAATTTGTGTATACAATTATATTAATCAAACTCTCCTACCAAATTCATTCTCCTAAAAATATTAACCTCCTCATTGTAGCCGTGCTTTGAGTCAGAGATTATCATGTAAGCTAATTTCGCTCTGAACTTTCGGATCACTTTTTCGTCTATAAGATCAACTGTAGCTGGGCCCCCAAGTGCAATGTACTATATGTATTTGCAATGAACACAACACGATCTTAACCAAAACACATGTTGATATTAAAAATTAGTATTCAAATTTTAAATAAATAATAACAACACAAATTGATATCTGAAAATCAAACCTATACGTTCATCTGTTGTGGGCGTTCTTGTTGAATAATCTATTTTTTCTGTAGTTGTCCTTTAATTACTACAGAACCTGATTTTATTTCTTTTTCCATCATTTTGAGCATTTGCTCTTTCTGCATTTTAAAAAGAAAATTAATTACAGTGCAACAAAAACTGTATATTTTCAGTCTTTAACACTGAAGGTGTATCTTACCCAATGTTCTAAATGTCGGATGTCGGCCTAATGTCGGAAGGCAAATTGTAAAATCGGATTGCGGATTTCGGGAAAATTTCGGGGATATTTGCCCAATTTCGGTGTCAATTTCAGAGGTCAAAAACATAATATAGTATGGTCTTAAATGTCATAAATATCCTAAAACATTACATTTATAATATATAAAGGCATGAAAGCAATATATATAAATATATAATATATTTAAACCATCTTGTTTCGGATATACATTATATAGATGGTGGTGTATATAATTTTTTTAATTCTTATCTTATTTATTTATCGCTCTCTAATATTTCTGTTACTTTATACTTCTAAAATTAACTTATCTAATCTTTTTATTTAGGTACTGCCGTATTGGACAGGTGCACTTATTTATTTATCGCTCTATGATATTTCTGTTACTTTACACTTCTAAAACTAACTTTTCTAATCTTTTTATTTAGGTATTGCCGTATTGGATAGGTGCACGGGATGTTATCATATTGATGAAGCCAAACAAATACAAAGTTTTTGATGAAGTCAAGCCAAGCAAATAACAATGATTACTGATTGTATTTTTTATTTTTTATTTATGTAAATATGTGTTATTGCATCTTGTAAATTTTTATTTTTTATTTATGTAAATATGTGTTATTTTTTATTTATGTAACAATGATAACAGTCTATCGCATAAATATTAACAATAATGTAATGCTAGATTCTTAATCAAGTTTTAATCAAAAATAAATAATTAACTATTGCTTTTACGGTCACTGCAAAGTCGCGGCACTCTCTTCTCTCTCAGAGGAATCAGGATCTCTCTCACCCTCCTTCTCTCCCTCTCCCTTTCTGTTCTCACTCTCCATTCTCTCTCTCGCTCTCTGCTCTCTCTCTCTCAATTTCTCTCTCTATGCTCTCTCTCGCTCTCTGATCTCTCTCTCGCTCATCTCCTCTCTGTTCTCTCTCTCCCTCTCTGCTCTCTCTATTTCTCTCTATCGCTCTCTGCTCTCTCTCTCACTCGCTGCTCTCTCTCTCTCTCAATTTCTCTCTCTCGCTCTCTGATCTTGATCAGAGAGCGAGAGAGAGAAATTGAGAGAGAGAGCAGCGAGTGAGAGAGAGAGCAGAGAGCGAGAGAGAGAAATCGAGAGAGGGAGAGGAACGAGAGAGAGAGAACAGAGAGGAAAGTGGGAGATCAGAGAGCAAGAGAGAGAAATGAGAGAGAGAGAGAGCAACGAGTGAGAGAGAGAGAGCAACGAGTGAGAGATAGAGAGAACAGAGAAGGGAGGAGCAAGAGTGAGAGCAGAGAGGGTGAGAGAGAAAATAGCTGCGCAGAGAGGGAAAAAGCATATAATGAAAAAAAAACCACAGAGAGATCGAGTGAGAAATTGAGAGAGAGGTACCTTAGGCTTAGAGGCTTCCTGTCGCCGGCGACGAGAGCTGCGGCGACTACGATTCTCTTCGTCTTCTAGGCTTCCAGTAGTGGCGGCGGAATCAGGCAGAGGGAAAGAGAGAGAGAGCGCGATCGAGAGAAATGAGGGGAGAAAAGAACCTAGGGCTGTTTAATTGGGCTTAGTGGGCTTCGGGTGGGATTGGGTTGCTTTGACCCGACCCAATAGAAGGGGAAGAAAACCCCTCTTAATATCGGCCGACACAGTGTCGGCCGATATTTCAAAATCGGCCGAAATGTCGACCGATTTTCAACAGTTTTGACATTCGAAACTGGGGTGGGATTTCGTGTCGGTCTGCGTCTGAAACCGAAATTTCGGCCGAAATTTCGAAATTTCGGCCGAAATTTAAAACAGTGATCTTACCATATTTCTGGCATCACTGATATGTTTGTATTTGTATTTAGCAGGGTTGCAATGAGTTATAGAACGACCAGTCATGCGTTTGGGCATCAAATACCATGAGTGTCCACTGGTCTCCGCTGACCCCAGGAGCTTTGGTATGGCGAATAGAAAAGAACATGTAATTTGTATATTCGTTCCAAAACCATAGAGTTTTTCTTATGAAAATTTTCTACCGAGTCAGAATGATCGTCTATTATTACTTACTGCTAATATTAGAAAAAAGATTTATTTTTTCAGTGGCATATATTTTTGATTTAGTCATGTAAGACTAGTGTGTTATATAGTAGAAGGTAAAAAAATAATTTACCCAAGCATATGTTTGGAAGTATATTCTTGTCATCCTTCCTTCCATAATTCCTCTTCTACGCAGGTGCAACATGAAAAATTGATCACATTAATGATATAATTAGCACGAGTTTAGTTAGTATGTCTATGCAAAAAGCAAAAAATAAAAAACAAAAAATGATGTTATAATTTTTTAGTTGAGGATTACATTCCCATCAATGTACTAGTCAAACAAAATTTTCTCCACTTACTTTCCATGAATATGAATATTTTCTTATTCATACTCATATGTTGGATCACTGCAATAGCAAAGATCAAAATAGATTTTGATTAATACTCAATAAAACTGGTCACAGTCCTAAGTACAACTGAGGAGTAGGTTTTTTTTTTTTTTTTTATGAGGATTGCGACAATGATCGCAGTCCTAATTAATACTGAGAAATTGTGCTTTTTGAGAGAACTACGACTAGTGCCTTTTTTGAGAGGACTGTGACTATGATCGCAACCCTAATTAATACTGGTAAGTTGGACTTTTTGAAAGGACTGCGACTATGGTCGCAGTCCCAGTAAAGAATGAGAAATAATATCTTTTTAGATGAATGCAACTGTAGTCACAATCCTAATTAATACTGAGAAATTAGGCTTTTTGAGAAGACTGTGACCTTGGTCAGTCCCAGTAAAGAATGAGAAACAATACCTTTCTAGATGATTGCTACCATAGTCACAGTCCTAATTAATACTGAGAAATTGGGCTTTTTAATAGGACCGCAACTATGATCGCAGTCCTCATATAAAACAAATAATGGTATTTTGTTAGGTGATGCGACTCATGATCGCAGTCCTCAGTGTCTATGGTTTCAGGAAAAAAGGTAAAAAGTTATATGTGATTTTTTATAACAAATAGCTGATGTCCTCCTTTTCAAAGAAATATTTTATTTTTTTCTGTTTTTCAAGCTCCATCTCCTTGTATATGTTGTTGCCATTAAGATCACGGAGCTCCCAGCCTTTTTTTAACAGGAATATCAAAATCTTCATCTTCTATCGGTTCTTGTTATACTTCTTTATCTATATCTTTCTTGGCCTTTTTTGTCTCCGCATAAACATGAGTGGAGCCTTCATAGTCTCTTTTGATCCTAGGCTTTCTTCACTCTATGCTCAATTAATCCTGATTTTACTTTTGGCACCACCTTGTTTCTCTTCATTCTAATTAGGTGACCATCTTCTTCTTGAATGTCTTCATTTTTCTTTCCTTCTTCTTCTCTCTTTTTCTTAATTATTTACTTTTTGTTTTCCTTCTACAGCATCAGGCTTTGAAGCTGCACACGTTGTTGACACTTCATAAAGAAAAACTTCAAGGCAGGGTCTGCAACCGGTCCGAATGATGTCTAACTTGTCGACACTTCTACAAGATAAGTCACAGAAAGGCTAAAAATATATTCATCCCTGATGGACAAAGTAGCAACTTGGACTCCACTAATCCAGTGAAGCAAACAATGAACCAAATATTTGTCTTCTGAAGAAGCCTAAGAAGCTAACATTTAGCTTTACTGCAAAGCTCAACTCTAACTTTGCAGTAAGCTCACAGTAGCTCCACTGCGGGCTCATTCTTATCTTTGCTTCTGAAGCTAACTCAAGCACTGTCAAAGATCTATCTTTTAGCTTCACTGCAAGTTTTTTTCTAGCTTTGTTGTAAGCTCCCTTTAGCTCCGTTGTGAGCTTAATTCTCAGCTTCGCATGAAGCTTAGCTCCGCTGCGGGCTTTTATGGTCATTTTTGACCATTTAAAAATCTCAGTACGAGATTAATGTGATAATATCACTTTGGGTAGTTATTGCCATGATCTTTTTACTTCTTAATTAGTTGGAGAAGATTAAGAGAAATCCCACACTTAATGGAGCAAATCATGGAATTGGTGTAACAACCCTGAGCCAGTTGGCTAATTAGCTTTGCATGCGGGTTTACAGCTTCGCTCAAGCTACATTTAGCTTCATAGAGAAGCTATTCTAACTTCAGGTGCGAAGCTAGGCTGGATCAATGTGCTGATTTTTAGGAGAGCAGTTGCACCCCACAGAGCCTATAAATAGCCCCTTGCAAGAAGGGGCTCGATGCTGAACTTTGGATTGCTGATTTTGGCTGATCTTTTGGGGAGATTTCACAAGAGATCACTTTTAACTTCCAAGATTTTTTAAAGAATTTAATTTCTTTTCAGGGTGCTAATACGCTCAAGATCTTCTCCTCCTAAAGAATTTCCAGAACTAGGCGAGAAGGAAACTCCTAAGGTAGAAGATTCGAAGACTCGATCACTCGTATCGTCAATGGAACAAATTGGTTACGCACCGACTAAACTTCTACCAGCACACTTTTCTAGAAATCTTAGTAGAAGATTCTTGTAATTCTTTTAATTACTAGTAATTTTCTACAACTTTTGTAAAGTTTTCTAACACCTCAAATCAATGAAAAACAAGATGACAACTCCGCTGGGGATAGTTTTCTTCAATAAGAAGAAGACAGTGTTGCAATGCAATGATGAGACCCTTGGTCTACTGTTGAGACATTAGTGATCTAATTTGACCAAGAGAGATTCGAGCAAATTCTCTCTGAGGGTGGCTCAAACCCTATCAATATACATAAGCACAGGAAGATCTCAGTGGCTAGGTCTCCTCTAGCCACTGCTCAAAAGCAAGTATCCGACAAGACGAAGAAGGTTACCTGTAGGCCTAACTCAGTCTCAACAGAGACTAAGTTAGCTTCGCGCCAGCAGCTTTATGCTGTGTGCGAAGCTAAGTCAGCCTTTAAGGCTATCTGGATTGAAAAAATCGACTAAGTCTCGTGTGAGGCTAAAGAATCTCTAGTTTCAGCTTCGACAGAAACTCATGTAGTCTCTGACTGCAAGACTACTTCAGCTCTTCATAGAGCCCAGTCGCGCTTCACCCGCTAAGCTAAAGGCAAAGCACTCATAAGTACTATTAACTACAGCTTCGCTCCCTGCTGCCAAAGCTTCTATCTGTGAAGCCAGATTTGAAGCACACTCTCGTGCTAACAGCGAAGTTACTTCGCTTAAGATAAAAGGAGTGCTTCACAGTACTAAAACACTAAGTGCCTGCGGTGAAGCTGTCTTAGCTTCGCACCCGCCAAAAAATCAACTAAGCTAGGGTCAAACCTAAGACTTTTCAGCTCATCAGTCTAATGTCCAGCCTCCTTGAGTCTCTGTGTTGGATCGATTGGGTCTGGCCAACACAGACTTGCGAGAATTTCTGAGCAACAAGCAGAAGCCCTCCTGAAGAGCAAGTTCACATCTGTCGTCTCAGTGCGGACAAGCGGGGTGTCAATTTGTGACCATACACTCTTCTAACTGTTGTCTGGGGCTAATCCTCGCAACATCTCCTTTGAACAAACTATCAATATTCGACTGGTTATCAGCCCAAACCTCTGAAGAGCTCAAGTCTAGGAGGACAAGGAAAGCCAAGAAGCCTCACTCGCTGAAGCTTCTGTCAACATGACGGGCAGAGGAAGGGATTTGATGCGATCCCAAAGAGGAATACATGGGGTTTGCGTACCCTCCTTTAGTTCTTGATTAGTCTCTAATTTTGCATAATTTGTATCACATCTTCACATTAATTTCATATTAAATTTTGCTAATAAAGCTTTGCTTGCTTGATTCTAGGTCCATGGTGTGCAATGAAGAAGAAGACTCTAAATCACCATTTAATTGGTGATTAAAGGCCTATTAAGATAGCCATTGACCTAAGGAGCTAATTCTGTCAAAATCAGGGGTCAGAAATCAGAAACTAGCAACATCACCTGACAGGGGACCAACTGGGTAGCGCGCGGCTCGAAGCGCCGCGCGCCGCGGCCACTGTATGGCCGCGGCCGCGTTTTGGGCCAGGGTTTGTCCCCTGGCCCCCTGTTCCCCTGATGCCTATATATACCCCCCTGGGTTCTAGAACAAGGAGATAAACAGAGTTTAATATAGTTTTTCATTCCATGTTATAGTTTAGTTTAGGTTAGCTTAGTTCTTCTTCTTCCCATTATATTTTCCATTTTATTTTAGATCTTGTATTAGGAGAAAGAGTGATACATGAGTGGAATGTAAGAGTACTTGTAATAGAATGTGACAAGCTATGAAAGGTGCTCTCTTTACGTCTCTTTGTTTTCTATCTAACTTCTTTTACATGTGTAGCTAATCTTTTCTCTCATGGCAACTAACTACTAACCACTAACTTGCTAACTTCTTTTATGATAATCCACATGAATCTAATAGCCTCGTTTTGGCCTTGTTCTTGGAAGAGCCATTGATGACTCATGATGATGGATCTAACACTCTAACTTCCTAATCACTAATAAGCTAACATTACTTTACTCCATGCTTACTTTTCTATAGTATTGATGGTTTAAGTGTAGCTTGCACTTGTTTGATGAGTTGGGTTGTGATGAGTTACATATGGGTCATACCTTGAATCGCTCTTGAACCAAGGACTAGTGATAGCCAATGATACATGTAAGGCAACTATCACTAAGAGGTTAGCATGTTGGTGGAGTCATTAGTAGTTAGTAGCCATAGGTTTTCTTTCTCTTTCACTTGTTTTAGATATATATGTAAAAATCACAAACATATTCTTTTCTATGTTTCCCACTTCTTTGTTTTCACCGTACTTCTCTTTTCTTTCTTTGTTTCCTTTCTTTTCATTCTTTAAAATATTGAAGAACTTTTAACAAATACGTGAATCAACTGGTAAAGCTTCTATCGCCTTCCGTCCTTATGGATTCGACTCGTTTTAGCCTCTATGCTATAACGGAAGTATCGAGGAAGCCAAAGCACACACACTTTAAATCTTAACTTCAAAACATACACTTTTTGTGTGCGGTTTTACCCCGATCAAATTTTGGCGCCGTTGCCGGGGATGGGAACGGTTTGATTTCACAAGTTTGTTAACTTTTCTTCTTTGTTTTTTTTGGTGTGCAGGTTAAATTTTAGCATTGCAGAAGTCCACACTTGCTCAAGTGTGGTCGGGTAACTTCCTGTACATTCATGTACTCTGCTACTAATTTTGTTTATATTACTTGTACACTGTAAATAATTTTAAGAAGTAAAGTACAGAAATTGGATGCTTTAAAACGGTTCAGACATTTGCATCTAGGCACGTGTCAATTTTCATTCCAATATACTATATTTTATTCTTGTGTTGTTATGATATTGATAGGAGGTGTACATATTACATTGCATATAGTATAGGACAAACACTTCAGTGATTACTTGCTTTTTTTTGTATTCATGCTTATCTATATTGCACACTTGCACAAATTTAATTTAAGGGCAAAACCAATCCAACATAAGGTGGGGAAGTCATTACCCTCCCTTACCCCAAAATCACCTCCCCACTCACACAACCCAAGCCTAAATAAAATTTACTAGACGTTGGCCCCTAAGGACATCTCGGACTCATTTAAGAGATTGACCTAAGGGGAAAGTTGTTAGAATTTGACTCTTACTAAATCGGTGTCTAAGGTTGAGGATTGAGAGGCGAAACCTCGAAGAACGGTGGTTTGGCATAATTAGGCCCGTTGCTCCGGCACGGATACCTCCCACCGATCTTGCCCCTACCTGGCCGATTAACTCGTGGTCAGCTTTCGACAATATACCCCCCGTGGACAGTCTAACCAGTTAGGAGTCGTCTAGGTCTAAGTCAGCCTTAGCATAGGCTTATTTTCTTTTTCTTATTCTTTGTTGTTTGTTTTTTTTGTTTGTTTTTCTTTTTTGTAAATTGTGATATGGATTTTAATAACAACAATTCTTCCAATTATAATATGAATCCATATTTCACCCCGACCTCATCTGACTCGGATAACTATGACCCGACAATGTACAAAATGAACCAACCATATATGCCGGGTTGGGATTATCTGAATCAATATGACCCATATCCCCAGCCATATGACCATAATTTTTAAAATAATTTCAACTCTTCACAGAGCTCATGGGGATTCACCTACCCTGAGGCAAATTTTCAACCATCTTTGTCCACAATTTTCACAATATTCGTTCCCCAATTTTGATTTATATACTCCTTTTCCCGAACCACCAATTGAAGAAAAATCATCATTGGAAAGGAGTAGAAGAGTCCCTATAACAAATGCAAAATTTACTTAATTCACAATCCTTCCCACATCAAACTCCACATACTCCTTTTCTAGAGCATCCAATTGAAGAAGAATCTGAGCTAGAAAAGCGTTTGGAAGTTTTTTGTGAAAGAATGCAAAACATGTTGGACTCCTTATCTCAACCAAATTTTCAAGAGTCCTACTCATCTTTTTCAGTCTCACCTATTCAAAATGAACAAACTTCAATACTGAACTTGAGTATGGAACCCTTGCATGAGTTCGAGCAGCAATCGCAAAATCCGATGGACTCACAAATTCACCACAATTTCCAAAATCAACTTCCATACTCATCTTTTCAAGAAAAACCAACTACAAAAAGTATGGAAGACATGATTCAGACTCAACATTCTGTTACCCTGTCTATCAGTAGGTTAGACTCAATAATGAGCGATCTGATTAATGAGAGCGAGGAAAATCTTTCTTGTCAACCATTGACCAATCCTTATATCCCTAACTCTACTGATGGACCCTTGAATCATGTCATTTTGGGAATCCAGTTTCAATTTCAGAACACACATTCGAACTTGACCAAACTCCAAGTTATGAAAGTCACCTAGACATTCTGGCAAGTTATCCCTTCCCTGAAATTGAAATCAAACCTGAATGTGATCCTGAACCTTCTGTTGGGAATTCCATTTCACTTTTTGATTCAATAATGACTCCGGTATCTTTACCAGATTTTTTCTCTATTCCGGAGTCAACATTGAATCCTATCCCAGTACACCGTAAAATGGAATCACCTATCTTTTATTATCACACTTCATTGTTGGGGAAAGTGTGTGAATATCACTTCTTTGGTTTGGATCCTGTTTTTGAACCAATTTCGACTCTCATTGTTGACTCTCGACTTGATCTGAGTCAACTTCCCGAGTTGGTATCGGTTTTTGTTCCTGTTCCATTTGAGTCCAAATCAATCATCTCTAAAAATTACACTTCATTGTTAGACAAGACTGTTGAAGAAAATGACTCAGTAATTATTTTTGAAAATTGGCCATTAGATGGGAATAAACTTTTCAATAAGACCATTCAATCAATCATCCTTTTATTAGGTCATATTAAAGAGGTCATTGGTGGGTTCCTGCAAGATCCACGCTATTTTGATTGGGTAGCAACGCTTGGCCCAATCAGACCACCACCAGAGCCACCACCATGAGGTAATTTTCCTTCTCTCCCATTTATTTCATGTATACACATTCACGATACATTAAGGACCATGCATGAGATAAGTGTGGGGAGAGTTTACTAACGCAGTTTGTTTTATATTTTCTTTCTTTTATACTTCTTTTTAATTAAACAAAAAAATCTTTTATATAAACTTTTCTTATCTTTTTACAGAACTTTTTGAAATTAAGAGAAATAGTTTTGATCCATTTTTAAGAAAATTAAGATTATCTTAGGAATTAGGAAGACCTAAAATTATGAACTTTTAAACTGAGTCAAAATAATAGATCTTGTTTAAATTTTAGGATAAGAAAGTAAAATTGAAAAGATAATTTGATCTTGAATTTTTTGCCTTAGATTTATGCACTTCACACTTACACAATTTTTTTTTGGATTGAAACAAAGACTGAAAATGACATAAAAAATATATATATTAAAAAAAAATGAGGAAAACCACTTACTGAAGTTGGATAATTATGCCTCAGGAAGCATGATCATACCTAAAATGGTGGACAAAAATAAAATAACCTCCTTTAGTTTTGTGGCCTTATTTACTCGAGTCCTTAAGTCCGAGGGATGTTTTCTCATCTATTGCCCTAAGACCATCTGGTTTGGGAGTCACCTAAAGGCTCACTACCCGGGTAAATAAAAAAGCCTAAGAAAACAAAGGGAAGAAAAAAAGAAATAAATAAAAAATAAAAAAATAATATTTATTAAATAAATGGCATGAAAGTTTGAGACGATATTCCCAAAAAAAAATCTTCACAGTTCACAAAGTGCATATTTTTCTAAGAGTTTTATGAAAGATTAAAGAGTCAATTCAATTTTAAATTCTTACATTTAATTTATAACAAGATTTTTTTTTTGCATTTTGACTTAGTTTAAGAAAGAACAATTTCTGGTTAACCTATGACCTTTGATTTTCGCAAAAATACTTCAACACTTTTCTCTATTTCAAAAAGCGTTTTCAAAATACTAACATTTGATTTCTTTCTTTATGGATTTTGTAGGTGTAATCCGCTGAAAACTCTCAGGAGACAAAACTCCTCCTCTAGGGGAAACTTAGAGGTTTAACGGCTTGTTGCACATGCTCAGCGCAATCGCGTCACCTGCGAAGTGGTGTAATAATTCCTTAGTTTTTTGTTTTGCTCGGGACGAGCAAAAGATAAGTGTGGGGGTGTGATTAGTCTCTAATTTTGCATAATTTGTATCACATCTTCACATTGATTTCATATTAAATTTTGTTAATAAAGCTTTACTTGTTTGATTCTAGGTCCATGATGTGCAATGAAGAAGAAGACCCTAAATTACCATTTAATTGGTGATTAAAGGCCTATTAAGATAGCCATTGACCTAAGGGGCTAATTCTGTCAAAATCAGGGGTCAGAGATCAGAAACTAGCAACATCACCTGACAGGGGACCAACTGGGCAGCACGCGGCTCGAAGCGCCGCGTGCGCAGCCACCGTATGGCCGCGGCCGCGTTTTGGGCCAGGGTTTGTCCCCTGGCCCCCTGTTCCCCTGATGCCTATATTGTTGGCCCAGAGGCCTTCCACTCTAGTTTTGATGATGATTAACTCATGTAGTTATGTTTACTAATAATCTTGTGATTTTAGTTTCAGATCATTAATCAAGATATTAGTTGGTGATTAGCTTCAACAAAGGAGTTTGGAAGCTTTCACATGGTGATTCCAGAGCCCGAGCATCAAGATCATACATTGCACTCGTTGGAGTCTAGCTCGTGGATCACGGTATTTTGGATCGGGTCGACTTGAAGATGGAAGATCGTCAAGAAGACTTAGGTATCCTAGTTTAGTGTGTTTTAGATCCATGTGTAAAGATTAGATAGTTGATATGCTCAAGTTCACAATACACACACGTTTTATGTTTTGGATATTGGTTTTTTGGTTTTAGTTTAACCGATATTATTTTCATGAATAGTAGATCAAAACAAGTTTAAATAGTTTATATGTATCGTAGATGTGTTCTATATACATGCATGCTTAACTTCCTAGACAAACTTATTTTGACTTAACTATTCATGTGTTTTCTGTTTTGGTATTTTAACAAAACATTATTTTGGAATTAAAGACAAAAATAATGATATATATATGTTTCATGTATATTGGACTTATGTCCATATGCAACATGCTTTATAATGATTAAGTATCATGTTTTTGTATTTGGATATGTTTTGGACAAAGTTTATTTGAAAATCAAAGTTTGGAAAATACAGTTTTTAGTTTTTGATAAAATTTGTAAGACACAAAAATGGTTCAAAATATTTGATTTTTGTGTTGTAATTTTTATTACATGTTTATATATCAATGAAAAATGATAAAACTATTTTTGTGAAATTTTAGAAGATTTATGAGATTTATTAGAATATTTTTAAACAAGTTTTTCTGACCCAAATTATTGCCTGCCAGGCTCTGGCGGTCGACCGGTCCGGTCGACCGCTCGGTCGACCGACGTGCACAGACCTGTGTACGTTGGCCAGGCACAGCGCTCGATCGACCGGTCGGTCGACGGCCAGAGAGCTTTGCTATCTGTTTTTGGGCGGTCGACCGGACGGTCGACCGGGTTCCTCCAACGGTCATATTTATGACCGTTGGCGGTCGACCGCCAGCCGTCACAGGCTAAAAATCAGCCTAACAGCTAGTTTGGGTTTTGGGGCTATATATACCCCATTTGATTGTGGTTTTCTCCAAGATTTTGGAGAACAAAAATTCCTACTTTCTTGTGTTTTAAAACAAGTTTTTCAAAAGAGTTTTTTGTGCTAAAAGATTCATCTTATTTGTTTTAAAGTATTTTGTTATTTTCAAAGAAAATAGGTTTTGGGAATTAGTTTCTTGTTCTTAATTTCTATATTCATTTGGTATTTTTCCTAAGAGATTTTCTTTGATCAAAACACTTTGTTTTCCACACTTGAGCTTATCTTCTATCCTATTCTATTAGGATCATTATTTGTGGGAAAAGAGATTGTTTGTGGTTGAGATATACCACTTGTTGTAAAAACCCTTTCTTTGTGAGTGCTCCCTCTTTGGTAGAGGTTGAGATTGTTGGTTTGCTCCCTCTTGGTGAGGTGGAGTTTGTTGGTGTTTGTATCCCTCTTCGGTAGAGGTGATTTGTGGTTGTTAGGCTACGGGCCTATCCCTCTTCGGTAGAGGTGGATTGTGTTTGTATTGCCTCGGTGGCATTGTGTTGGTTGAGAGAGGAGTTCGATACTCCCGGTTGTTGTACAAATCCTCCTCGGTGGAGGTTCCCTCGGTGGGAGTCCTCGGTGGACAAGTTAGTGGATTGGAAATCCTTCTCGGTGAAGGCGGGGACGTAGAGCTAGGGGCTCGAACCTCGAAACACATCTTTGTCTTTGCGTTTGATCCATTGACTCTCAACCCTCTCTGTTTTATTTGTGTTGTGCATCATTCATATCATTCATATCTATTTGCATGTGTTGTGCCTTGCATCTATTCACATTGCTCATCATATATTATATGCTTAGATTGTTTGTGTGTGCCTCACTTATACTTAACCACGAGAGCTACATATAGCACCTCAACCCTTATCTAGGGGAATCAAGAGGAGTTAGTCCAGAGCCCTTCACGGGGAATTCGGCTACACTCGTTGGTTGTATTAAGTGTGTTGCAAATTAGTTTTAACTTCCGCATTTAGTTTCTAGATTAGCCATATCACCTATTCACCCCCCTCTAGGTGATTTCATATATATACCCCCTGGGTTCCAGAACAAGGAGATATACAGAGTTTAGGGTAGTTTTTTCATTCCATGTTGTAGTTTAGTTTAGGTTAGGTTAGATTAGTTCTTCTTCTTCCCCATTGTATTTTTCATTTTATTTTAGATCTTGTATTAAGAGAAAGAGTTATACATGAGTGGAATGTAAGAGTACTTGTAATAGAAGGTGACAAGCTATGAAAGGTGCTCTCTTTACCTCTCTTTGTTTTCTATCTAACTTCTTTTACATGTGTAGCTAATCTTTTCTCTCATGGCAACTAACTACTGACCACTAACTTGCTAACTTCTTTTATGATAATCCACATGAATCTAATAGCCTCGTTTTGGCCTTGCTCTTGCAAGAGCCATTGATGGCTCATGATGATGGATCTAACACTCTAACTTCCTAACCACTAATAAGCTAACATTACTTTACTCCATGCTTACTTTTCTATAGTATTGATGGTTTAAGTGTAGCTTGTACTTGTTTGATGAGTTGGGTTGTGATGAGTTACATATGGGTCATGCTTTGAATCGCTCTTGAACCAAGGACTAGTGATGGCCAATGATACATGTGAGGCAACTATCACTAAGAGGTTAGCATGTTGGTGGAGTCATTAGTAGTTAGTAGCCATGGGTTTTCTTTCTCTTTCACTTGTTTTAGAAATATATCCAAAAATCACAAACATATTCTTTTCTATATTTCTCACTTCTTTGTTTTCACCGTACTTCTATTTTCTTTCTTTGTTTTCCTTTCTTTTCATTCTTTAAAACATTAAAGAACTTATAACAAACACGTGAATCAACTGGTAAAGCTTCTATCGCCTCCCGTCCTTGTGGATTTGACTCGTTTTAGCCTCTATGCTATAACGGAAGTATCAAGGAAGCCAAAGCACACACACTTTAAATCTTAACTTCAAAACATACACTTTTTGTGCGCGGTTTTACCCGATCAGTTTTCCAGACTCTGACTATAGTCCCAACCCATGTCAGGTCTTGGTTAAACCAGAAGGTGCCTTCCGAGGCATTAGATCTAGGGTAGTAATATCCAGCCCTCCTCCTCCACAGGGGCAATGTCATCGGAACCGCTGAGAAGCCTCTTCTAGTGGTCAGACGATGAAAAGAAGCCAATGGCTATACTTCCTCCACCACAGTCAGCTCTGAGCAAATAGGGATTATGTCGGTCAATATAGCTAACAATAATCACAATGACGACCTCCGTCCGCGTATGGAGGCCTAAGAACAAACCTCCAGAGGTCAGCAAGCAGCTCTGAAAAATATCCAGCAGATGTTGGCACAATTCCTGAACAATCGGAATAATGATGACATGATCGGCAGCAATCATGATGAGGAGAAGAACTCCGACAAGGAACCCCCTAAGACTGAGAAGCCAAAGGGAAGTTCTGCAATTAATGTTGATATTATCAAAGGCATCCAAGCTCTGATTGTATCCATGGCTCAAAGGGATGAATTGAAGAAAGAATAGATAACATCCTTACTCACTAGAATGGGACTCATTTCCCTGTCCTCTAAAGTTCAAGCCACCTACGTTGCACACATATAATGGCAAGAACTCGCCAGATCAACATATCTATTACTTCTGGTCGCAAACTGGTAACGTGATAGATAATGATGTTGTCATGGCCATACAGCTCACCGGTAGCCTTAAGAGGGTAGCCTTTGATTGGTTCAGGAGCCTTCCTAACGGCTCCATCAACTCTTGGGTCGACATGAAAACTCGGTTCCTTTCTCAATTTTACGAAGATGACTCTGAGGTAACCATGGACAAGCTCCTCTCAATGGTTCAGAAAGGAGGAGAATCCTTGTGGGAATATATTGAGAGGTTTCACAATCTCTCTCTTATGTGCCCCCCAGGCATGCCCTTACCCATGTTACTTCAAATATGTCAGCACAACTTTCTCGACAGAGTGGAAGTTCGTATGGGAGCTGTCAAAGCCTAGATTTGAAACAAACAGAGATAGCTGAGAAATCAGCTAAAAAGTTTGAGCCCTTAGTGCCCAGGAACAAATGTGGGGTTAGCACCAAAGGACGTGATGCAGCCCAATCATCACAATCCAAAGAAGAAGAAATGATGGCAGTCGAGTTGTCTGGGAAAGCTCCACCAAAGCAAAAAAGAAGCAGCACCAGCAACAATCAGGAATTCAAGTTTCCGCCAAGATAATATTCCTTTAAAGATAAATAGGTGGTGACCTTCTTCCACCTACTTAACAAAGGTAACAAGCTCAAATTACCTGAAATCTGGTGACCTGACGAAGTCGGGAGTACAAACGAACCCAACTACTACCTCTTCCATATAATGGTGCATCATCCCACCAGCATATGCTTTGTCCTCAAGGATAAGATTCAAGTCTTGGTGGATGCTGGAGTTCTGATTCTCAAATCAGAACAAATGAAAGTCACCGCCAACATGATGACTCTCAATTTTGGGACTTTCTTGAAGATGACTGTCCAAGATAGATTGGCCCCAGTCCCTAAAGCCAGACTGGACGTCATCAATCTAATGGAAAAAAAGTAGAAAGCTAAGAGCCTCGTCAATGACAATAAAATCTTAAGAGATCATGTAGGTTCATCCGGATATCGTCAAGGATGAGCAATGGGAATCCAGCGAGGCCAAGCTTAAAGGCAAGTCATGTAACGCCGTCTCTCTCACAGCAGATGATGTAGCTGTGACTGTGGTGGCTTCTTTCAGTGACTCAGAAGAAGAGAAGCTTCACTTCGCGGTGCAGCGCACTGCCCCTCAGCCAATAAGCACCTGGTCTGAAAAATAATACATACGACAGTACAATCAGACCCCTGATGAGACACAATAGCCAACGACGTTGGGAACAACTGCACAGGTCAAGGCCTCGGCACCATCTCTGCCACTGTACAAGGAGAAGTAAAAGGAGGCCCGATTCGACAAATCATTAAAAAAGGATCCTTCAAAAGGGCTCAACGCTCTGTTCTGCTTTGACATATTGGCACAGCTTGCCAATATCCCAGTTCGTATCACTCTGCACGAGTAACTTCACCTCTCAAAGAAGACAAGAGAGGCTCTTAAGGATGCACTTACTGACTCAAAATCTTTTTTGACACAAGTATTGACAATCCCTACTAATGACAACGGGTCCCCAGTGTCATTTGGTACAATGATAGGTGACATCCATTAGCTTCACTCTTGAGGACATACTCCTCAAAGATAATAAGCATGATAGACTTCTGTACTATACTGGGTACATTAGCTCTACATGCATTGAAAAGATCCAAGTCGATCCGGGGTCTGCTCTCAGCATCATCTCGAAAAGGTTTCTCTACTTTCTCGGCATCCCACAATGTAGGTTGTCGCCCACTACTATTAAGTAGTCACCCTCTGGGCAAGATTCGTCTCTGATGTCAAATTGGAGACTTGAAATCAGAAGTGACGTGTTACGTCATTGACGCTGACACATCTTACTTTCTCTTGCTCGGACGACCCTGGATCCATGCCAACTGGTTCGTCCCCTCCACTTTACACCTGTGCTTTAAATATATGGGCGATGATGTTGTGTTTCAAATAGTTTCGCCAAAATGCAACCGTTCAAAGGAGTGGAGAATTACTTCACTGATTCCCTGCTCTCCCAGAAGAATAATGAGCCAATGAAGGAACCGCTGCCCGATGACATCAACAGTGGTAATGAGGCGGACTCAGAATCAGATGAGGATATGCCTGCTACTTTTAGCATGGAACCACTTGTATCGTATCTAGAAGAGCCTGATTGTAATAACCCCGCTGAAAATGAGAACGAGTGGGTCCTGTTGCTTTTGATTACTCTTTGTGTCTTTAAATGTATTTAAATCTGTCGATATTAGTTCCTTGCACATGCCTATGCCCATTTCAAAAATGGCATGCATGCATAAGAGGGCAATGAAGGATCTTTCTTTATTGTCCCTCCTTCTAAAAGAGACCAATCACCGATTGTATTTGGCAGAGGCTAGGCCCGAGCCACGACATCCAAGGAATCAGATGACGACTTGGAACCCCCACAATTTTTTCATTACGCGTGGTTAGCACACCGCATGATGAAAAGGATAGGGTACAACTTGAATCATGGAGGTGTTTGAATTTCGGCAAAGGGCGGCACATCCCTTTGCAACCTTTCGTACCAGAAGGAAATCCAGCCAACTATTACGACCACACACGAGGGATTGGGATATGTTGTTGGCCCGAAGGCCCATCACTCTAGTTTTGATGATGATTAACTCATGTAGTTATAGTACTAATGATCTTGTGTTTAATTAGTAAAGATATTTGATCAAGATCATAGTTGGTGTTTAGCTTTAACAAAGGATTTAAAGTCAAAGTTTTGAAGTTAGCACGTGTTGATTCAAGAGCTCACGCATCAAGATTGCATCAAGTACTCAAGAGGAGTCTAACTCATTGGATCAAGGTTTGGACCAAGTCAAGAAGAAGAAGAAGACCTTCAGAGAAGATTTCCAAGAAGACTTGTGTCATGTTTGTAAGTGTCAAGATTTTATTTTTAGATAAAATGTAAAGGAAAGATTAGTTGGAAATTTGCTCAAATTCATATACACTCACACACAAGACTTATATGTATTTTCATAAAAGAGTTTTCGTTTTGAAAATTACCGATTTGGTTTTTAAGCTTCAAAATATACATGTTGAAAAATATCGGTTTGATTTTTAAGCTTCAAATATACATGTGTTTTATCAAAACTTATTTTAGACCTTATTTTTGTATTTGGAAAAGTTTTGAAAAATCATTTTTGAAAAATACAGGTTTTTGTTTAAGACAAAACTTCTATATTATAAAAGTAGTTCAAAATGTTTGTAATATGTTTTGATTTTTAATCAAACATATTTGTATATCAAAGTACATCAATGAACTTATTTTTGTAAAATTTATGAGAATTTATGGGATTTTATTGAAGGTAAAAAGACCAAGTTTTAAATCCCTAAAACCTGTGTTCTGGCCTTCTGCCGGTCGACTGCACGGTCGACCGAGCTAGAGGTCGGTCGACCGGGCGATCGACCAATGTGCACAAATGTGCACAGCCTTGTTTGGCTAGAGGGCCGGTCGACCGACCCGGTCGACCGCCGGAGAGTTCTGCTCTCTGTCTGGCGCCGGTTGACCGGGGCGGTCAACTAGCAGAGAGCTTCTGCTCTCTATATCCAGGCCTCGGTCAACCAGCCGTTGACCGATGGCACAATGATCAGAAATCTGACCATTGGCCAGTCGACCGGGCGGTCAACTGACAACAGAGAATCCTGCTGAGTTGGCCTCCAACGGCCATATTTTAGTAGCCTATAAATTGAGATTCCCTTGGACAACTTTCCATAAGATTTGAAGTGGATTTTTAAGCTAGTTTTTCTTACCTTTTTAAGTGTTTATCTCCACTTGTTTTAGAGCCAAATACTTCCATATCCAAAGGAGAGTTTTTCAAGAGTGTTTTGAAAAAGAGATTCTTGAGTTTTTCAACACAAATTCTATCTAAATTTTTTCACACATACTTGAGCTATCCATTGCTACATCAATCCTATAGGGATCTTTGTTGTGAGAGAGTTTTAGGTGATCAAAGTGTTGAGATCACTAAAATATTTCATCTTTGTATTTAAGGAGGCGAACTCGCGGATTCGTGTTGTTTCGAGTTCTTGTGGGAGCTCGGTGTAGAGGTGGGGCCTCGGCAAGCTAGTGTGCTTGTATGTGTAGTTCTTCCGGGAGGGACTAGTGAGTCCAAAGAGTTCTAATGTGAACTCGTTATAGGTGTTGCGGCACCGAATGATCCGGTGGGATCGATTCTAGTGGAAATCCTTCATAGTGTTGAAGGCGGAGACGTAGAGTAAGAGTACTCGAATCTCGAAACAAATCTCCCATGTTTACGATTGCTCTCTCTATATCTCACCTGTGCTTATATCTTACATGCTCCTATTGTTCATATTCATTACTTTCTTGATATACTTGTGCTTAAATTGTTATATGCTTGGAATTGTTTGCTCACACTTGCATTCAACTAAAAGAGCCCTAGCAGCACCTCAACTCTTATCTAGAGGAATCTTGAGGAGATAGTCCAGAGCCCTTCACCGGGAATTCGGCTGCACTCTTGTGTTATACTTGGTGTGTTTAGCATAATAGTTTTAGTTTACATAAATAGTTTTAATTCCGCATTAATTCATCGTTAGGTTAGCTAGTCACCTATTCACCCCCCTCTAAGTGATTTCAATTAGTATCAGAGCTCGGTGCTCTTGATTTGGGTCTAACAACTTAGAGTTAAAGATCCTTATTTTTAGTTAATCACAATATTTATACACACACATGGATTTCATGTCACCTCCCATGTTTGATATCCTTAACATCGAAACTTGGAAGGTTAAGATGTCAATGTACCTCAAACCCCTAGGTATTCATGTTTATTTTACCACTATTAAAGATTCATATTGTTTAAATGGCAAAAATCTTGAGGCTAATGCAAAAGCCATCCATGCATTAAAAGGTATCCTAAATGATGAATATTTATTTAGGATTTCTAACTTTGATTCGGCTTTTGTAGTATGAAACACTATAGTCTCTCTTGACGAACAAAAGCAATACTATACGGGGAGTGACTCGGATGATGAAAGTGATGCTTCCAACTTATGCTACATGGTCCAAGGGGATAACCCCTTGAGGTAAATTCTGAATCCGACCGTGATGAGGATGTTGACATGTCTTATGATGAGCTTGCTTCATTTTGTCAACAACTTCTTGAAAAATATGACTTGCTTAAAAAAGATAATAAGAAATTGAAAAATAAATTTAATTCCATATTAAAAGAAAAAGATTCCTTTCAAAATAAATTGGAATGCTTTTCAAAAGAAAGCGATTTTTTGAAAAATGAGAATATTTCCTTGTTTTCTAAATTAAATGATCTTTGTGAAGGAAATACTTCTTTGAAAAATAAAATTATTTTGGTGAAAAAAGAAAAAGAAATTATTTTGAAGAAAACCACTTTTTGAAAAGAAAATTTGTTTCAAAAGAAAAAGAAAATATTTCTAAATAGAAAAATGTTGTTGATTCTCATACTTGTCATGCTCTTCATGCAACCATTGATAAAAATGAGATTAAATTTTTAAAAAATAGAATAGATTGTTTGAGCTCAACTTTAAGCAATTGTGCATTTAATCATTCTAAATTGGAAACCTTATTTCAAAGAAAATAAGCTCCACATGTATATGCACATCACCAACGACATACATATGCACATTTTTTACATCATGATCACACTCATTCACATGTGCATGCTAGAGTATACAAATGTACACATTGCGACCACAAAGGTCATTTAGCAAAGTATTATTTTGATAAGATAAATTATATTAATTTTGCTAATAAAAATGTTTGGGTTCCAAATAATACTAACCCCCGTGGACCCAAAAGAAAATGGGTACCAAAGTCCCCACCTCTTGTGTTTGATGTAGGTGTGGGCCCTCACATGACGTGAGAGAATTGGTGCCTTAATGGTGGATGCATGTGCTAGATGGACATACAATTGATGCATCACTATCAAGGAAGTTTGGTGGGAGGACCATCATAGTTTGGAGATATAGAGATGTACCCTAATGATTTTGGTAACTATCTCTAACTCCTTATTTGTTTACATGCTTTTAGATTATTGATTTTTAGCATGTTTTTCATGATTGTATAAATGCCATGTTATTCAGACTTATGACATACATGTATAGTAATTGAGATACATCAATGTTCATATGGATTCATATTTTGTGTTCTCATTTTAGTTTAGATATTGTGTATATCATTACTCTAAAACATGTGCATTTACCTTAATAATCATGTTTGTTTATGGTTTAGCACTTCATGTTTTGTTTACATGTTTAAATGTAAATTTTTAGCAAAAATTGTGTTTATATTTGTACAAGTAGTGAGCGACATTTGATTCTTATATATTTGTACGTAATGCTCATTTGTACACATGACATATACATGTATAACCTAATTTTGATGATTATTTCATCTACACTTGCTTTCCCTATTTTTATGCATGTTTTGCTTCATGTATATGTTATTCTTGTCTAAAACTAATAGATATACATGTATACCCTTGAGTCTCTTACCTTCATGTAAATTATATTATAGACTCTTTTGTGTTTAGAATATGTACGTATATTTTTAGTTTTGGATAAAACATGCATATACCTTGAAGTTTATTTTTAATGAAAAATAATTTTTTTTGTTTTTATAAAAACAATTTCATGTTCATTTTGAGCCTTATTGATCATTTTCATAAAAATGTTATTCACATGATTCTTGTGCACTCACACTTCATTTGTTTACTCATGACATTGTTTTCATGAGAATTTTTAAGTTTTATAGATTTTGAGTGTCAATTCTTGTGTTCTTAGCATGTTTCATGGGATATATGATTTAGTTTCATGTTTGAAGGATTTTTAACTAGTTTTTCAAAAATACTTTAAACTAGTTATTTATTTTTCGTTTGATAGTGTTTTCAATATACAAATATTCTCCAATCTATTTTGGAAAACTTCTACCCTTAAAGGGCGGGTGGTTGGGTGACCATGCCTTGTATCCTCTAATTGAAAATCTTTTAACATGTGCATGATTAGGGTGGAGAGTTATGAGTAATACACATGAACTTCATGAAATTCTATTTTTGTATACTCATATCTGTTTTCTTGTATATGTATGCCTCAAATTTCAAATAATATCAATTTCAATTGGTATTTCATTTTCATACATATATATGATTTGATTGTGCTTGATTTACAATATCCATACATGTTTAAAACACAAATTATATTTATGCTAAGCTTGACTAATTTTTAAATGTTAATTGATATTTTAATGAGCCTATGCATTATTTTCAATTGGTATATTGAATTGATATCAAAATATACTTCATTTTTTACCTTTTAATTGATATTAAAATTTACAATATACTTCAATTGGTATCAATATGTTTCGATTTCAATTGGTATCAAAAATATTTTACCTTTTATTTGGTATCAAAATTTACCATATATTTCAATTGGTGTCAAAATATAAAATATTTTACTTTCATTGGTATCAAAATTTACAAATGTTTCAATTTGAATCGGTGTCAAAATTTTCAATTTCAATTGGTATCAAAAATCTTGTGATATCTTAAAATTTTATTTATTTACAGGTGATATCTTAAAATTTTGCTTATTTACAAGTGGTATCTCAAAATTTATTTTATTACTTTAAGTATTATCAAATTTGTGTCAAAATTTTTTTGATATGTATTGCCTATATGTGAGGGGAGCTTAACATCTCTTCTATATATAGATTCATGTTGAGTATATCTTATATTGAGGAGCTTGACATCTCTTCTTTATGTGATACACATGTGTATGGGGAGCTTAACATCTCCACTTATGCATTGTATATTATGTTTTATGTGAGTTAGGGTTTTATCATCCCTTCTTCACGTAATGCATATATGCAGGGAAGCTAACTTAACGTCTTCCTCTTCATGAATGTATATCGCATATATATCCTTATTATTGATTTGTTTTTCACCCCTTTGTTGATGATTGACAAAAACGGAAAAATAATTTTGAATTTAATGATTTTGAGTTTATATATGCATATTTAGAAATTAAGTTTTGCTTATATTGAGTTTATGCATGTCCTATATTTTATGTTTATCCAAAAAGGGGGAGAAGGATTTTGAAAGTTTATCCAAAAAGGGAGAAAGTTTTTGGGGAGAAGAATTTTTGATTTATGCATGTTTCTCTCACCTTGTTTATGCATATATGTTTGTTTAATTTTATGCACTTCATTGAATATCTATTTGTTTATTGTTGTGCATAAGTTAAGGGGGAGCTTCTATGAAGCTTAACTTTAATCCATGCATGTATAACTCCATGAGTTTTGTCATCATCAAAAGGGGAAGATTGTTGGCCCGAAGGCCTATCACTCTAGTTTTGATGATGATTAACTCATATAATTATAGTACTAATGATCTTATGTTTAATTAGTATCAGATATTTGATCAAGATCTTAGTTGGTGTTTAACTTTAATAAAGGATTTAAAGTCAAAATTTTAAGCTAGCACGTGTTGATTTAAGAGCTCGCGCATCAAGATTACATCAAGTACTCAAGAGGAGTCTAGCTCATTGGATCAAGTTTTGGACCAAGTCAAGAAGGAGAAGAAAACCTTCAAGAGAAGATTTCTAAGAAGACTTGTGTCATATTTGTAAGTGTCAACATTCTGTTTTTAGATAAAATGTAAATGATATATTAGTTGGTGGATTGCTCATGTTCATATACACTCATACACAAGATTTATATGTGTTTTCATAAAAGAGTTTTTATTTTAGAAATTACCGGTTTGGTTTTTAAGCTTTAAAATATACATGTTGGAAAATACCGGTTTGGTTTTTAAGTTTCAAAATATACATGTGTTTTATCAAAACTTATTTTAGAGCTTATTGTCAAAAATATAGATATTTTATCATACACGTATAGTGAATCATATCCATACCACTAAGCTTCAAAAGTGTTTAGAATATCTTGTTTTTGTATTTGGAAAAGTTTTGAAAAATACAGGTTTTGCAAAACTTCTATATTACAAAACTAGTTCAAAATGTTTGTAATATGTTTTGATTTTTAATCAAACATGTTTGTATGTCAAAGTATATCAATGAACTTATTTTATAGAATTTATGAGAATTTATGGGATTTTATTGAAGGTAAAAAGACAAAGTTTTAAATCCCTAAAACCTGTGTTCTGGCCTTCTGTCGGTAGACCGCACGGTAGACCGAGCTAGAGGTCGGTCGATCGGGCGGTCCACCGATGTGCACAAACGTGCACAACCTTGTTTGGCTGGAGGGCCGGTTGACCGACCCAGTCGACCGCCAGAGAGTTCTGCTCTCTGGATCTGGCCCCGGTCGACGTCGACCGGGCGGTGGACTGGCAGAGAGATTCTACTCTCTGTATCCAGGCCTCGGTCGATCGGCCGATCGACCGATGGCACAACGGTCAGAAATCTGACCATTGGCGGGTCGACGGGCGGTAGACCAACAGCAGGGAATCCTGCTGAGTTGGCCTCCAACGGTCATATTTTGAGAGCCTATAAATTGGGGTTCCCTTGGACTGTTTTCCATAAGATTTGAAATGGATTTTCAAGCTAGTTTTTTCTACCTTTCTAAGTATTTATCTCCACTAGTTTTAGAGCCAAATACTTCCATATCAAAAGGAGAATTTTTCAAGAGTGTTTTGAAAAAGAGATTCTTGAGTTTTTCACCACAAATTCTATCCAAGTTTTTCTCACACATACTTGAACTATCCATTGCTACATCAATCCTATAGGGATCTTTGTTGTGAGAGAGTTTTAGATGATCAAAGTGTTGAGATCACCAAAGTGTTTCATCTTTGTATTTGAGGAGGCGAACTGCAGGTTCGTGTTGTTTCGAGTTCTTGTGGGAGTTCGGTGTAAAGGTGCGGCCTCGACAAGCTAGTGTGCTTGTATGTGTAGTTCTTGCGGAAACAAGAAAGGGACTAGTGAGTCCAAGGAGTTTTAGTGTGAACTCATTGTAGGTGTTGCGGCACTGAGTGATCCAGTGGGATCGATTCTAGTGGAAATCCTTCATAGTGTTGAAGGCGAGGACGTAGAGCAAGGGTGCTTGAACCTCGAAACAAATCTCTTGTGTTTGTGATTGCTCTCTTTCTATCTCTCACTCGTGCTTATATCTTGCATGCTCTTATTGTTCATATTCATTACTTACTTGATATACTTATGCTTAAATTGTTATATACTTGGGATTATATGCTCACACTTGTATTCAACCAAGAGAGCCATAGCGGCACCTCAACTCTTATCTAGAGGAATCTTGAGGAGATAGTCCGGAGCCCTTCTACGGGAATTCGGCTATACTCTTGTGTTATACTTAGTGTATTTAGCATAATAGTTTTTAGTTTGCATAAATAGTTTTAATTCCGCATTAATTCATCATTAGATTAGCTAGTCATTGTTTTCCATTATGTTTGCAAAGGGGAAAACTTATAATAAAAAGTTGAGGAGCTAAATTACAAGTATTCTTAAAAAGATTACAAGTAGATCTCCTCAGAGATTCTGGAGAAGTGTGCCGATAGGAGTCTGGTCAGCGCGCGACCACTTTGTCCCTTTGACGATGCGAGCGATGAGATTCCCTTCTCGCCTGGTTCGGGGAATTAGAGAATAGAAGGTTGGTAGAACCCTCTTACTGCTTCTCAAAATCGCCTTCAATTAGGAATTCCTTCTCGCCTGGTTCCGGAGATTCCTTGAGAAGAAGGACGATGATAGGGTACCAACACCCTGGATAGAGAAAGCAATTCTCTAAAAGGTCTCTGAATTCGAGAGCGCACGGTGCTTATGAAGAAGCCCGATCTTTGAGAAGACGCCAATCTCACTGATGATCAATCGATGATCCTCCTTGATCTCCTCCCATGTGCCCCTGACGGGCTATTTATAGGGAGAGCAAGGGTATAATCGTCCCCTTGAAGATATGGAAACAGATTGAACCTAATCTGTTTGAATCTGGAAAGTAGCCTTGCTGCGAGGCTAGGATAGCTTCTGCGGAGCTAGAATTGGCAGGTCGGTTGATCTGTCTTGATCCTTTCCATATTGTTGGGAGATTCTCCTTGATCCTCTTACTCGTTTCAAGAGAGTCAGGAGATAGCGGCAATCACCTGCCATATTTGAATCCTGATTGGATTTGATTTGTTTGAATCCAATCTCATCAGGAGATTTAATTGGTCAAAGGTTGACCATAGTAGACCAATAACGGAGCTGCCCGCTTTGAAGCTCATAGCGGAGCTAGAGGCAACTCTTGGCGAGGTCCTGAAAAGAGGCTTTTCGGCGAAGCTGTCAATTAGCTTCCTGGCGATGTTCTGGATGATGCTAGCCTCTCAAACGAGGCTATCTCCTTGGGCTAATGTAATGCTAAATACTAGCATTTTAGACCTGCTGAGGTCTGTTTAGAAACAATCCGGGTTCACTGTTCTGCTTGCTAGATCAGTGGGGTCCGAGCTGCTTCCTTGTCCCTTGGAGGTGGGTGGAAACTGGTCTTCAGCTTGTCTGTCCCTTGTCTTTTGTAAATGTCAATAAGTTTAGACATCGTTCGGACCAATGAGAATCTTGTCTTTTTTAAGTGTCAACAAGACCCCCTTCAAAGTTTTCGAGAGTCTGCAATAACTCAGACTCCGAAATACTTTGAACTGCTGTGATAGTATGTGGAGTATGAACGTCGCCATGATGGTTGAGTTCAGTTTCGCCTTCAATCCTGCTTTGGAATGAATTCGCCGAAGAATTGTACTGGTTCGCGAGTAGCTTTGCGTCGGGGTAGCTCCGCATCTGGGCTTCCAAGAAATAAGTTCGCTTTGGAACTCCTGTTGCCTTTTCAAAGCCAACTGCCGTGGGGCGGTTACGAGGAGGATCATTCCTTCTTTCGCACTGATCAAGAGAGATGTTCTCCGATTTGCACGTTTCCAAGGGAGGATATTCCCTTTCTTCAAGGCGCCATAAGTGCCTTTTATGAGGGAGACGTTTCTCCCTTCGCACGGTTCCAAGGGAAACCGTCCCTGTTCTCAAGGCGCAGTAAATGCCTTAAATGCACTCGTGTTTCCACGCTTGAGGTGAGAGTGCTCAGGCCATGGGGCCTATAAATAGGACACTTGAGGTCCTCTGAAGAGAAATGGCCTGCTTGTTTTCTCTTCTCTTGGTTGAGAGAGATACTCAGATCTCTGAATTAGTGGGAAAGCCCACTCTGGTTGTCTAACCGGCCAAGGACCAGTAAGTCTTGATCATTCAAAGACTTCACCGCTTTTAGGGAACTCATCTCCCTTGACTTAGCTTTGACAGCTGCTTTAGGGATTAACTTCCCTTGATCTTCATCTTGCAATTGGCTGCTGCAGAGAAGGATCTCATCATGGCTTTTTGCGAAGCCATCGTCTTGATTTGATCAGAAAGACCATTGCTTGTTAAGTCCGCTGCGCAGGCAGGACTTGGGACTTGGCCTCTTCAATAGTTGAGCCAGTCTTGCCATATTGGTGAATGTTAAGACTGTTTCTCACAAGATCAGTCTGACTTTGCCGTATAGGTGAAGCTAGGACTTGGCGTTTGCTGAGCCAGCCCATGGTTGCTGCGCAGGCGGGGCTTATCCTCTGCTTTGACTGAAGTCGGATCACTTTGCCGCTGAAGAATCTGACTTAATGTTTTTGCAGCTCTTTCTGTGCTTGACTGCTAACTTGCTCCAATTTGCCTTGCAGTGAGCTATGCTTGCCAATCTGGTGACTTGATGGAAGAAGCCATAAAATTGCCTTATGCTTCCCAGTTGAAGTTTTACTTTTAAGCAGGAGGAACAATTCGGGGCAGCGGGTGCGCGTCCCAGAGGCTGTTGGCAGCCTCTTATCCGTGATGATTCGTTCTGAGGTGAGGCTGGCTGCCGCTTTTACCGGAGGTGATCCGCTTCAAGATCATGGGCGTCGCCTGTGGGATCGTCGGCATCATTGCCGACTTTCAACTTTGGTGGCTTTTGGGGGCGATCCACTTCAGGAAAGCGGATATCGCGCCTGTTAGATCACTGGTACCACTGCCAATTCCCATTATACGTGATCTATCGTGTTGGCGGCGATAGGTTTTTATTGCCAGGCTTCAACAAAAATGGCCTTGCAAGATCTGCCATTTTGTGGAGAAAAATGACCGTGTCCTTGTGGCACCACTGATTACAGCCTTATGCAGGAGGAGGGCCCTTCCTGTCCGTTGGTCTGGCCTGGGAGCAGATAAAATCGCTTGTATGCCTTTTATGCAAATGACCTTGTTAGGCAACTTGGTGTGTTATATGAAACACAGCTTTGATGTAATATCAAATGTACCCTTGCTTTTGAATCAATGAAAGTTCATCGTCTGATCATCTGATTTTTGCTTACTTTCATTGGGATTCGGCCATTGCTGGGCTGGACTGTGTGCGGAGCTAAGGACATAGCACCTTTTTAGAGGGCTAAGGTAAGCCTCTCGGCGAAGCCTTTAAAAGATTGTGCGAAGTCCGCACTTTTGCACCAGTAGAGTTAACTCTTAGTAGAGTTGAACCGGCGCTTCTCGGAAAGGCGCTTCGGGCGCTGTTTCGAATTAATTCGAAACGGCGGCATGGGCCTTTTTTCGAGGCCTTATTTCAGGCGCTGATTGGCCTATAAAAGCCCGATCGGGCTGAATATGGAAAGGTCTCTCTTTTTTCAGAGAACTTTCTATCTCTTCCTCTTCTTCTTCCCTTTCATTCAGAGATCTTTGAGGACTCTAGCAGCTCTTCAATGGCGCCCAAAAGACGAGCGGGAAAAGAAGTGGCGACTTCTGCGGCGGAGGGCCTTCCTCCTTCGGTCATCGAGCGACCAGTCACTGGTAAGGAATTTTTCTCCCAGATTAGAGATGGTGGTCTTCCTCCTTTGGAGTCGGTATCTGGCCATTAGGACGATCGAATATGATCTGTCCTCATCAGGGAACTCGTTTCCCTTAACTTCCCTATTTTCCTTGCACCAGGGAAGTAAGAACTGAACAGTTCTTCTTTTAGGCTTCCGTAGGAAGCCATTGCTCGGGCAATCTCCATCCTGTTGAGGAACAGGATATGGGTCGTGTTCCTTCAGTCGTGGCCACGAAGGACGACCGTTGACCATGATGTCCTTTTGATGACGTCAGCCCTTAGGGCTATGCCACTTCCTGCTTTAAGCGAAGTCGGCGCTTTGGATATTTTCTGCAAAGATGCAGTCTTATCCATGAAGCGAAGCTTTTTCAAAGCTATCACCTTGCAGGCCCTGCTTGCTGGGCGAGGCTATGCCTTAGCGAATTTTTATGTTTTCGCATCAACTTGATTGGTGAACTAATCATAGTTCATTTCTGTTTTTGCAGTACATTACGCCTCCGGCCTCCAGAACAGTCTGTTCGGTCTAACCAGTCGAGCAGGCGGAAACATCAGCTTGCAGTTCTATGGGCAGGCTTCATTGTTCAGCGAGCCGAGCTCCCTTGTACGGGATACGCTCATCCAGGACGGTCGTCCGCAGGCCATGCGGAGCATCTTGACTACGGCTCCGCTTGAAGATATCGACCGTCAGGCTTACAGAAAGCCTGACTTCATGTTCGGGGATGCTGCACCTGATCCCGATCGCCAGCTGCAGGCCGGTGAAGGCCAGTGGATCTTCCAGTTGGACGGCGAGAGATTCTATCTCCCGTCCACTAAGCGGCATTTTGCTTTGTCTTCCTTCGCGAGCGTGACTCAGGCTCGGAAGATGGCGTGGGGCGTGAGCCTAAATGCCGAGTCTGTAAGTGTCGGGAGGTTGACATTCTAGTCCGGCTATTCGAGGGCGGGCCATCCTCGTAGCATAATGGGGCTTTACCCTGGGAAGGTATCGCGGGACCTTCCAGTAGGAGAGAACCCAGCTGCGGCGCCGACCTTTGGCACTCAGTTCTGCGAAGTTGACGGGAACTACCCCGCCACCGATTTCAGGACTCCCGGTTGGGTCCACCCTCCTAGGTCGTGGTGGGCGGAGTTGACCAACTATATCCTCACTCATTTTGAGAGAGACTTAGAGAGGTTAAACCTCCATGAGGCCGTCAGGGCGACCTGCTACGGCATTGAGATGAAGGTGGCGTGCTTCTACGCCATCCTTGAGTTGTACTGCCCGGCCTCGGGGACTTTCTTCACACCGGTTGGTGAGTTGGGCATGGCCCTGCACGAGATGCGGGAGATCTCTGTTTTGCCCTTCGGGTCTCTTCCATACGAAGAGTACTTTCCCTGTGAGGCGGAGTTGGCTATTCTGGAGAAGCAGGAGCCTGCTCTGCTCGAGACATATCGGGAGTTGATGTGCCACTTGCATATCTGTTCCAGCATCCACGGAGGTGGCAAGGGTAGCTCGAAGAGCTTGAAGAGCTGGGGGAACTACTTGTTCCCGGATATGACTAGTGCGCCTGAGGCAGCTCATTGCGGAGTTGCTGAAGAAGACATCTTGGCAAGGATGGAGGTACATGCTGAAAAGGACATCGTCGTGGCAGAAGATGATGGTCCTTTCGGGAAGGGTGATGTTCTTCGGAGCTTTCACCATCAGGCCCGTCGGCCTATGTCTCGCAAGGCGTTGCTGGCCGGCTTCTTAACCATCTGGTTAAAGAAGTGTGTCGTGCCTTCTTCTTCGGGTGACATCGTCCACCCGAATGTGCTGCTGCCTGCCGTCCGCTTGGTCCATGGCCACCGTCTGGGTCTTCTCCCGGCCATGGTGTGTTGTATTCAGAGGGGCCTTCGTGCTTGGCGGTTCTTTACCGCGGATGACACTGGAGCGTGGCTACGCACGCCGCTGAGGGATCCCGGCCTTTGGACAACCCTGTGTTTCTGCCAATGGTATGCAGCTTCGAATTCTACACCTGCTGGGTTTAATGCCAACCGTTCGGGTGTGAAGTTAATTTCTCATCGGATGAGGCAGAAGGCTTCTGATAAGAAGGAGGGCAAACGAGTCCGTGTCCCTGGCATAGAGGAGTTCATCGCTGTGGATGATAGCGAGGCTTCTGATGCAGGGAGCCCTCGCTTTGAGGTAGGGACGAGGGCTGATGCCCATGAAGCTGATACTCGTGAAGCCGGGTCTGGTGTAGTGGGGACAGCTCCCTCACAACATGTGGAAGAAGTGGAAGAAGAGGACTCTGATGTCCACTTCAAAAGGAAGCGTGGGAGTGGATCCCGTAGGAAGTCGTCGGCGAAGAGGCCCCGTCGCCAGACTCCTACCATCGTGGTAGAGGGTGAGCCGTCTGCGGCGCCTCATCCTGCTGCTCCATTAGGGGTTGAGCCGTCGGTTGCTGAACCGACAACTGGTAAGATTGCATGATGCGCCTTTGATGTGTTCTAGATGACTCACCGTCTGCCTTGTTGTTGCAGGAGCTGAGGAGCATGGGGAGCAAGGGGACCAGTATGATCCTCTATTCGCTTATGGAACTGCAGCTGGTTCCTTTGCTCGCTCGGAGGAGTCTGGAGGTGATGCGGCCGACATTGACCTCTCGGGTTCCGGGACTTCTAAAGGAAGTCCTATGGCATCCGACTCTATCGGGTGGTCTGCGGAGGAATCGGCGAGCAGGCCGGCTATCCGCGTTGATTCTGGCAAGAACTTCGCGATGAAACCGCTAGAGACTGATGAGGCTGACGAAGTAACATCAGCCTTTGGTAAAATGACGACCTTTTGATCTCCTCTTGTTTACTGCATCTGCTTTCTGACCATGGCTTTGTTGTAGGTGTTCGGCCTCAAGATGCGTCGGCTTTGAAGGAGCCGGAGACTTCCCCTGGAAGGTCAGAGGGTGGGTTGAGTGCTTCGTCCACGGCGGATGTTGCCATGTTGGACGTGTTGTATGGCGACTTGCCTTCTTATCAGCCCACGTCAGCTGAAAGGCGAGAGGCTGAAGGGGCGGCAGTCCCGGAGGTATCCTCACTCCCAATCACATCAGCGAGTGAGGTGCCGGCAATTTTGCCTAGTGCGGGGCTGAGGGTGATCGTGGACCCTAGTTCCCCGACTTTGATTGTCGAGCCTGCTGCTCAGGAGGTGGTTGCCAGTCCTACCTCCGCGGTGGCTGGCGTGCTGGTGTCGCTGAGGACTCCGCCGAGGTCACCTTTGGCTTGCCCTGCTGCTGTCGATGTTCCCGCTTCTTCTTCTGCGGCGGTGTCGGCTGGGTTGGTAGATTGCTCCGAGGTTGTCTCAAGGGTTGATGAAGCTGAGAATGACTTCATCGGTAATATGGTCGACAGCTTCTATAACAGTTTGGAGCAGACTATCGGTCTAGTCTTGAAGGGCTCGCCTGTGCCATTCTCGAAGCTGAAGATGGTCCTCTCCCGTGACATTGAGTATATCCGGGACTTTGAGGGGTACCATCAAGCTACTGCTCTAGAGCTCCTGGTAGATGACCTTGAGAAGGACGTGGAGGAATGGCGCCATATCCATCGTTCAGACGCAGCGTCTCTGGCTGATGAACGGCTCACACGTCTTGTTGCCCAAAGGCGCGAGGCTCAGCTCGCCGCTCAAGAGGCTGCTGAGGCTATCTCCTCTGACTTGAAGTCCTTGGAGACAGAGCAAGCAGAGGTTGGGAGTGCAATTGACGCTTCTACCAGTGCTCTTCTTGATGCCGAAGATAAGGTTAAGAGGGCCGAAGAGATGATCCGGAAGGCAAATCTCCTCTTATCCAACGCTACACAGATGCGTCATGAAGAGTCTGCGCGGCTTGAGCAGCTCAGGGCTCGAAGTGAGGAACTGGCGCGGCAGAAGTCGTCACAGAGGGCGACTTTGGCGGAGGTTAAAGCTCGTCTGGCTCAAGCGGTGGATTTCAATGAGGCTGAGCTGAGATCACAGGCGCTGGCCCAGGCTGCTGATGACAGGAGGACGAGGCTGGCTTCGCTCGGAGATCGGATCCGATCTTATCATGTACGCCTATAGGCTCCTCCATGTATCCCATCCTTTAATAAAAATTCTTTCTTTTGTCGTCTTTGTTTGTTTGGATAATGAGGCATGGCTGTCTGTTGGTTCAGAGGTCGCAATGACATAACCGAATGGGACGTCGCCAGTCTCGAGGTCAGCCCTTTGCGGGGCTAAAAGGGGAGATACTTGCCTTTTGTAAATGTCAGCAAGCATCGAGATTGAGACTTAGCTGTCTGCTGGTTCAGAGGTCGCAATGACGTAACCAATTGAGACGCCACTAAGCTCAATGGTAGATGAGACTTGGCTATCTGCCAGTTCAGAGGTCGCAATGACATAACTGGTTGAGAAGCCACCAAGCTTCAAAATAGGTGATACTTGTCTTTTGTAGATGTCAACAAGTATCGAGACCTGTCTTTTGTAAATGTCAATAGGGCTCAAGATTGAGACTTAGATGTCTGCTGGTTCAGAGGTCGCAATGACATAACCAATTGAGACCACTAAGCTCAATGGTAGATGAGACTTGGCTATCTGCCAGTTCAGAGGTCGCAATGACATAACTGGTTGAGAAGCCACCAAGCTCAACAATGAGTGATACTTATCTTTTGTAGATGTCAACAAGTATCGAGACCTGTCTTTTGTAAATGTCAACAGGGCTCAAGATTGAGACTTAGATGTCTGCTGGTTCAGAGGTCGCAATGACATAACCAATTGAGACGCCACTAAGCTCAATGGTAGATGAGACTTGGCTATCTGCCAGTTCAGAAGTCGCAATGACATAACTGGTTGAGAAGCCACCAAGCTTCAAAATAGGTGAAGAGGTCTCGTTTTCACGAGGGAACCACTATCATAGGTTTAATGTTAACATAACAGTATGTGGCCCTACCATTCTATGGATGAGAATTGGTAGGTGATTTTGGAGGTCTCATTCTCACGGGGAGAAATGGGGGGACTGCTGTCATAGGTTTAATGTTAAGTAACAGCAGAATATATGTGGTCCTACCATTCTATGGATGAGAATTGGTAGGTGATTCTAGAGAGGGAATCAAATGGGAGCAGGTCCCTTAGGATTTTTAGCAAACCCCCAGCTATCAACGGGTTTGATATGCCTTTACCAGCTACCGTTTGAGTTGGGCTAGCCATGCTATTCCCCTCAGCATGACGAGTTGTCGAGGACTCATGTTGGGCTTAGAGGCCAACATTTTCCTCTATCCTTAATCGTTAAGGATGTCGGATTATCAGGTTGATGTCTGCACAACCTCGATTGCCTTTTAGGACAACTGGTGCACAGCCAGGTCCCAGTTGATTCATGGCCGTATGGTCTCGCTTGGAAGAAGAGAAAGGCTCTCTTTGTGCGCATTTCGGACGCGCGGATCTCGATCAGAGGTGTAATGTTAACTTGATCGAGAGAAGGATCCTCGATTAAGGATAATACTTCTTCAAGAATTTGCCATTGATCGGCATCATGAGTAGGTCGCCACCTGCATTCATAAAGCGGTATGCCCCGTTTGAATAGACTGTTTCTATTACAAATGGTCCTTCCCATTTAGGCTGAAATTTGCCTTTGGTCTTGTGCGTCATGATCATCGGTCGTCTGACGGTTAAGACCAGGTCTCCTTTCTGGAAGACTCTCTGCTTGACCTTCTTATTGAAGGCTTTTGACATCCGAGCCTGATATAGCTCGATGTGTTGCTGAGCTTGGAGCCGCTTCTCGTCTAGGGCTTCGAGCTCTTGAAGACGCAGGCGATCATTGTCTTCTGATGTCATCTTAGTAGTCAAGGCTACCCGCAATGATGGCACCTGGATTTCCAATGGGATAACTGCTTCGCACCCATATACCAGGGAAAAGGCGTATTGCCTGTCGGTGTCCGAACCGTAGTCCGGTAGGCCCAAAGGCATTCACCGAGCTTTTCGTCCCAATCTCGCTTATTCGAGGAGACGAACTTCTTGAGCAGCTTGATGATCGTCTTGTTAAATGCCTCTACCAAGCCGTTGGCGGCAGGATTGTAGGCGGTTGAAGCCACATTCTGAATTCGGTATTTATCGCAGAACTGATAGAACCCTTGGCTTACGAATTGGGGACCATTGTCATGGATGATCCGTCTGGGTACACCGAATCGATGGATGACATGGTGTTTGATGAAGCTAATCAGATTGGAGGTTTTAACTTCGGCCAACGGTGTGGCTTCTGCCCATTTTGAGAAGTAATTGGTTATTGCCCGGATAAACCGGTGACCTCTTGCCGAAGAGGGACTGATTGGCCCTACGACATCGATTCCCCATGCTTCAAATGGCCATGAAGCAACAGTAAGGTGGAGCAACTCCGAAGGTTGGTGTATGAAGTCTGCATGGACCTGGCACGCCTTACACCTTCGTGCATATTGGGTGGCATCGGCCATCATGGTCGGCCAGTAGTACCCAAGTCTGTGCAACCTGTCTTTAAGCTTTGGACCCGGCTGGTGAGCTCCGCAAATGCCATCATGTGCTTCTTTAAGCACTTCCTGTGCCTCTGAATGCGAGAGACAACGGAGGAGGACACCGTCATATGAACGACGGTAGAGTGTCTTCAAAGTGGGATCATAGTAGAAATGGAGCGACCTTCGTCTGATGGACGCCGCTTCTTTGGGATCGTCTGGAAGCAGACCGTGCAGAGCGTAGTCAATGAGAGGGAAGCGCCAATCCCTCGGCTCAAGATCCGCGGAGATATTATGGACCTCTTGGATCCTTAGCATATGCTTGGAGCATACGAGATGCCGGGTTGCGACTGTGAGGTGATACTCAGTGTCGGCCGGTAAGGCTAGCGTTGTCGCTAATGTAGCGAGAGCATCCGCCTTGGTATTTTGAGATTGGGACACATGCCCGATGTAGAAGCCTTCAAATAAGCTAGCCAATTCGATGGCTGTATGATAATAAGGCACCAAGTCCTCATGGCGGACTTCATATTCGCCTTTGACTTGACTGATGACCAGCTTTGAATCGCCGTAAGCTTCGAGGTAGCGTACCCCCATTCCCTGGGCGAGCTGGAGACCGATGAGCAGAGCATTGTATTCCGCTACATTATTAGAGCATGATTCTGTCAAGGAGAATGCTCTGGGAAGGATATGATCCTGTGGGGAGATGAACACAACCCCCACTCCGGCAATAATCTTCCCTTTGGGGCCCATCCGCGATGCTCCGTCGAAGAACATCTGCCACACTTCCTCTACTGAGGTTGCATTAGACTCGAAGACTTCATCAGGGATGTCTTCGTGAAGTTTTGAATGTTCTGGAACTGGATGAGCAGCTAAGAACTCTGCAAGGGCCTGGCCTTTAACCGCTTTCTGAGGAGTAAAGGTCATGTCGTATTGAGACAACAGAAGTGCCCATTTAGCCAACCTTGAATTCAGCGACCCTTGCTTCGTCATGAGAAGACGTAAAGGGTTCACCCTGGAGATGACATGTATGGTTTGGCCAACCAAATAATGTCGTGTCTTCTGGACAGCGAAGACGAGAGCTAAACACTCTTTCTCAATAGGATTGTAGCGAGATTCCGCTCCTATGAGAGTCCTGCTCAGATAATAAATGGCCTGCTCATGGCCATTGTCGTCCTTCTGAGCGAGGAGGGCGCCGAGGGAATAGTCCAGAGCTTTTACATAAAGCAAGAATGTTTCCCTGATGTAGGGGCCACTAAGACTGGCGGTTTTGTGAGATACCTCTTAATGTCTTCATAAGCTTCTTGACAAGCTTGGTCCCATATGAAGGCAGTACCCTTTTTCATGAGACGGGTGAACGGTTGGCAGCGGCCCGAAAGATTTGCTATGAATCTTCTGATGTAGGCTAATCTGCCTTGCAAGCCTCGGAGCTCTTTGAGATTCCTTGGTGGATGCATGTCCTGGATGGCTTTGATTTTGTCCGGGTCAAGATGAATTCCTTTTGATGTGACAATAAACCCAAGGAACTTGCCACTAGACACTCCCAAGAAGGATTTTGTCGGGTTCATTTTCAGCTGATGAGCCCGCATTATGTCGAACATCGTTCTCAGATCGCGAAGATGTTCATCTTTGCTGCGGTTTTTGACGGCAATGTCGTCAACATAGCATTCCACCGTCTTTCGGAGATGGTCGCGGAAGATCATGCTCATCGCCCGCTGGTAGGTTGCTCCGGCGTTCTTCAGTCCGAAGGGCATTACAGTGTAGCAGTATACCCCCAATGGCGTTCGGAAAGAAGTATGCTTCTCGTCATCAGGATACATCTTGATCTGGTTGTACCCTGAGAAGCCGTCCATGAAAGACATCCTTTCGAACCCGCATGTGTTGTCGATCATGACATCAGTGATCGGCAGTGGGAATTCATCTTTGGGACAGGCCGTATTGAGATCACGGTAATCGATGCAGATTCGTATTTTCCCGTTCTTTTTGAGGACGGGGACGATGTTAGCCACCCAATCTGGATGTTGTTCCTCACGGATGAAGCCACAAGCAATGAGTTTATGAACTTCGGCTTCAATAGCCTCCATGATGTTTGGGCGGAACCGACGTTGTTGCTGCTTGACTGGCTTAACATCGGGCTTGATGTTTAGACGGTGCATAGCGACCTGTGGATCAAGTCCGGGCATGTCTTCATAGCTCCAGGCGACGACATCTATATACTCTTTTATGAGTATTATCAATTCTTCCTTTTCGATAAGTGATAAGCTTTCACTTATGAAAATAGGCTTGGGGTGATCTTGACTACCCAAGTTGACCTGGATCACCTTGTCTTCGGTAGGTGGCTCGCGCAGCTCGAACCACTTTTCCCATTGGAGACTTAATTGCTGGGCCCAAGGTTCCTCATCAGCAGCTTCCGCAGGTTCCAATTGACTGCCTGAAGTCATATTCACAGTGAGGCCGTTGAACATTCCTCCTATGCTGATGTCAGAGTCCCACTCGGCAGATGAGTCCGACTGTGATGGAATTGGTTCGTCGTCTTTGACTTGAACCGTTACTGATGATGTGGGTGTAACATAACCCAACCCCCTGCGTGTACTATCGTAGTAACTTGCAGGTTTCCCTTTCGGGACAGCATTACGCATCAGACCGCGTCTTCCTTTTCCGAAGTTCAGGCCGCCTGCCTGCTTCAAGTCATATCCCATCTTCTCCATAATATGGCGTGCCGGTTGCGCATAATGGAAGAACTGTGGGGCTTCTGAGTCCGAGCTTGACTCTGTAGCTGCAGGTCCCCGTGGCTGGGTTCTACCGAAGATTATCGGCAACTGACCTTGTTTGGATGGAGGGATTACCAGTGTGGCCCCTTCTATAACCTCCACGGATGTAGTAGCCGAACTTGGCTCATGTACGGGCATGTGCAGAGAGCCTTCTATGATGGATTTAATTGACCCAATACTCGCAGGATAACCAAAAGAGATACTATCATTAATTACCCATTCACCCTCTTCATCAGAAGGGATATTACATTGGGGGTCATTGAGGAAACATGCTGTAATTGGTTCGCCAATCAAAATGACTGGCATGCCTGTTTCGGATTCTGAATCCGCCTCATTGCCACTTTCATCATCGTCTGGCAATGGCTCTGCAGGCGTTCCGTCGGCCTCTTGATACAGGAGGGCGTCGGTGAAGTAGTTTTCCACCCCCTTGAAGGGTTGCTTTTCAGCGAAGACAGTTCGTACTGTCGCATCATCTTCAACATATTTGAAGCATTGGTGGAGAGTGGAAGGAACGATCCAGTTGGCATGGATCCAGGGTCTTCCTAGCAGCAAGTTATATGATGTGTCAGCATCAATGACATAGCACGTCACTTCTGACTTCAAGCTTCCGATTCTGCAGCGGAGCCGAATCTTTCCAAGCGGATGGCTGCTCCCGGCGTTGAAACCATATATTGTAGTGGTGGTTGCGGACAACCTGTACAATGGTATGCCGAGGAAATAGAGGAGCCTTTTGGGGATGATGCTGAGTGCAGACCCCGGATCGACTTGTACTCTTTCAATGCATGTTGAACCGATATATCCGGTATAGTACAGAGGTCGATCATGCTTGTTGTCTTTGAGAAGCATATCTTCCGCCGTAAAGGTAATAGCAGGCACCTTGGATTGCGCGTGATGACACTCTGAGCAGGAAGGCCGCATCTCATCGCCAGGAACCTCGGGCATGCATGTCAGAAAGGACTCCGAGTTGGCCAGCACATCTCTGAGTGCCTCTCTTGTCTCCTTGGAGAGACGAAGAAGCTCGTGTATTGTGATACGAGCCGGGATATTGGCTAAGTGGGCCAATATATCAAAGCGAAAGGGCGTGGCTAACCCTTGGCCTGGCGGTTTCTTCAACACATGGTCGAACCGCACTTCCTTAGGCTTCTCCTTCCCTTTGGTCAGGACTGGAGCGGATGTCGGCATTGGTACTGACGTCGTTTGCTGTTGTATCTCGTCAGTAGACTTGTCATACTGCCTTAAGTATGGTTTTCCAGACCGGGTGCCCGTCTGTTGAGGCGCATCTGCCTGCGCTGTACAGGCATGCTTCTCTTCTTCTGAATCGCTGAGGGAAGCCAAAGTAAGATTATCATCATCTGGCAGGACAGAGATGACATTGCAGGACTTGCCTTTTTTGCTGGAGTCCTTCGACGTTCGCTGTACGTCTTGGACGAGGTCAGGGTGTATCCACATAACTTCCCCTGTCTCCAATGTCAAAGGGACGAGGCCCTTGTTGTATTGAGTCATGGCTGGAGGATGCTTGACTTCCAACCGCGGTGCCGGGGCTGGATAGGTCCCGTCAGGAACTGTGACCTTCTGGGCAGTGCCGAACTCAAGAGTCACCATATTGGCAGTGACTTTCTTCTGTTCCGTCTTCAGTGTGAGGACTCCGGCGTCGACCAAGGCTTGAATTCTATCCTTGAGAACATAGCACTTGTCAGTAGGATGGTGGATCATCCTGTGGTAGAGGCAGTATTTAGGGTCGTTTGTGCGCCCTATCTCATTGGGACGCCGAGCATCCGGTAGCTTCATTTTGTTCCCTTTGTAGAGCAGATGGAATATTGTGACAACCTGATCATCTCTGAAGGAGTACTGTTTTGGAGGAAACTTGGGCTCTTGGCTGTTGACGCCGCTCTTCTTGGCCTTTGACTGCATGTCCCCGGTCAGCTCGACGGACATAATTTCCTTCCCTTTAGCTTGGGAAGACTGCGGGAGATTGCTACGCCCTTTGTTGTTCGCGTCCCATTTGCTTCTAGGGGCGGATGGCTCAAACTTCTTAGCCGACTTCTCGGCTATCTCAGCTTGTTCGACCAATTCCTTCCAAGTATGGGCTTTGACAGCCCCCATGCGGACTTCTACTTGATCCAAGAAGTTGTGCCTGCATGTCTGTAAGAGCATGAGTAATGGCATCCCTGCTGGGCACATCAAAGATAGATTTCTGAACCGCTCAATGTATTCACGGACAGATTCGCCTTTCCTCTGCACAGTGGAAAGGAGCTTGTCCATGGTCACTTCGGTGTCATCCTCATAGAAGCGAGAGAGGAACCGAGTTTCCAGGTCGACCCAGGAATTGATAGAGCCCTGAGGAAGGCTTCGGAACCAGTCGAATGCCACCCCTTTCAAGGTGCCGATGAACAACCTAGCCATGATGGCGTCGTTGCTTAGAACATTACCAGTCTGGGACCGGAAATAGTAGATGTGCTGATTGGGCGAGCTCTTACCATCATACGTATGCAACGTTGGTGGTTTGAACTTTGGCGGATATGGCACCGAATCCCACTCCAGTGGGTAAGGACGAACTGCCCCTACTTTCTTTAATTCATCCCTCTGAGCCAGGGATGAAATTTGAGCTTGAAGGCCTTTAAGGACTTCGACATCCAGGGAAGAGCCTCCCTTAGATCTCTCCGTCTTGGGCGGATCGTTGCTGAGGTGTCCATCCTCATCATGATTGCTCCCGGTATCATCATTTCGGTTGCTGAGGAGCTGAGCGAGCATCTGTTGAATATTGTCCAGGGCCTCTTGCTGAGTTCTAGAGGTCTGCTCCTGAGCTTCCAAACGCCGACGAAGGTCGTCATTGGCGTTATCGGCCATATTAACCGATGCTTTGTCCGTTCGCACAGAACTGACTGTTGCTGAAGAGGCATACCCGCTGTCTTCATCTTCTCCATCGGATGATTGGGGTGACCGCCTGAGTTGTGGCACGGTTGGGACCGTCGAGGAGGAAGACTGCTCATAATTATAGGGTATCGCCACCCTGGATCTGGTGTTTCGAAAAACACCTTCTTCGCGCACCAAGACTCCATCTATGCCCGGGCTATAATCTGGATCTGGGGAGTCGAAAGGGGTATCATCAGATGTATGACCTTCCCTGTGTCGCTCTCGTCCTCTTCCGGTCATGTTGACGGACGCGAAGGCTGGGCCTCGCGAAGCGCTCCTTTCATGATGTTTCTTTGTGGCATGTGCGGACAACCGGTCAAACACCGATTGATGGTGCGGAGATTCAGCCTTGATTGGATATTGCCGACAGCGGGCTGAATGGATTGTCACAAGTCGGCATCCTCTTTGACAACAAGGGGAAGTGGTTTGGAGAGACTCCAATTCCCGCTTGTTTGTCAAGAATTGTCGTAGGTTAGGCTCGACAGAGCCTGAACAACCTCGTGGGGAGGCCTTTCTGGAGCGTACAAGGGATGATGCTCCATTCTTCTTATCCCTGCAGAAGGGATTAGTACTGAATAGTACTTTGGTGCTAGCTTCGCCGACAGGTGCGAGCTTAGTGCTTGATGAATTGGGGAGCGGAGCACGCGGTGGTGCTTTGCCCACTCTTCTGCTGCGAAGGGGATCAACCTCAGATAACACTGCGGTCTTAGCCTTGCGGCCGCGAACCCAGTGAATTCGTTGTGGTACAATAGCTTCGCTTGTGAAAGCGAGGCTGACAGGAGGCTTTGCTGCCCTTGATTCAGGTGACGGTATGATTGCCGTCGTGATTTCATGGCTGGCAGCATCGTCAGGGCAGACGAGCATCTTACCCTTTTCTTCGCGGGAGAGGCGCAGTCTCGGCATGACTACACCGGGAGCTTTGGTTGAAGACTCCTGTTTAGGCTTCCATATCAGCCTTGACAGGGGGCGCCTAGGTTCGCAGGGAACCTGAATAGCCACAGGCGGGGCTGTGGGGTGCTGGCAAGATTCTACCTCTGGTTTCTGATTTGAAACCTTGGCCATGAAGACCTTCCTGTGCTTCCGTGCTCGAAGCATCAGGCCACCCCCAGAGAGGACTTCTTCAAATCTTCCTTGATCGACCTGGATAACCAGGTTCTCAAAAGTGCAGGATCTGGGCTGAGGGCATGTTTCCTTGTTGCGCCAGAGAACTGCGGCAGGTTTGTGGAGAACCTTTTCCGTCTCCGCAGAGACTTTGCTTGAAGATTTAGCCAGAGAAGATCTGGCTGCACCGGCTTTTCTGAATTCAGAGATAGACCCGAAGGTCTGTTCGTCGCATTGCGACACTTGATTCTCAGCAAAGGAGAATACAGTCCCCAGCGGAGTCGCCATCTTGTTTTCCATTATGTTTGCGAAGGGGAAAACTTACAATAAAAAGTTGAGGAGCTAAATTACAAGTATTCTTAAAAAGATTACAAGTAGATCTCCTCAGAGATTCTAGAGAAGTGTGCCGATAGGAGTCTGGTCAGCGCGCGACCACTTTGTCCCTTTGACGATGCGAGCGATGAGATTCCCTTCTCGCCTGGTTCGGGGAATCAGAGAATAGAAGGTTGGTAGAACCCTCTTGCTGCTTCTCAAAATCGCCTTCAATTAGGAATTCCTTCTCGCCTGGTTCCGGAGATTCCTTGAGAAGAAGGACGATGATAGGGTACCAACACCCTGGATAGAGAAAGCAATTCTCTAAAAGGTCTCTGAATTCGAGAGCGCACGGTGCTTATGAAGAAGCCCGATCTTTGAGAAGACGCCAATCTCACTGATGATCAATCGATGATCCTCCTTGATCTCCTCCCATGTGCCCCTGACGGGCTATTTATAGGGAGAGCAAGGGTATAATCGTCCCCTTGAAGATATGGAAACAGATTGAACCTAATCTGTTTGAATCTGGAAAGTAGCCTTGCTGCGAGGCTAGGATAGCTTCTGCGGAGCTAGAATTGGCAGGTCGGTTGATCTGTCTTGATCCTTTCCATATTGTTGGGAGATTCTCCTTGATCCTCTTACTCGTTTCAAGAGAGTCAGGAGATAGCGGCAATCACCTGCCATATTTGAATCCTGATTGGATTTGATTTGTTTGAATCCAATCTCATCAGGAGATTTGATTGGTCAAAGGTTGACCATAGTAGACCAATAACGGAGCTGCCCGCTTTGAAGCTCATAGCGGAGCTAGAGGCAACTCTTGGCGAGGTCCTGAAAAGAGGCTTTTCGGCGAAGCTGTCAATTAGCTTCCTGGCGATGTTCTGGATGATGCTAGCCTCTCAAACGAGGCTATCTCCTTGGGCTAATGTAATGCTAAATACTAGCATTTTAGACCTGCTGAGGTCTGTTTAGAAATAATCCGGGTTCACTGTTCTGCTTGCTGGATCAGTGGGGTCCGAGCTGCTTCCTTATCCCTTGGAGGTGGGTGAAAACTGGTCTTCAGCTTGTCTGTCCCTTGTCTTTTGTAAATGTCAACAAGTTTAGACATCGTTCGGACCAATGAGAATCTTGTCTTTTTTAAGTGTCAACAGTCATCTATTCACCCCCCCTCTAGGTGATTTCATATGTCACTCCATCCAGAATCAGAGTTTGATGAGTCCATACCATCGTAATCTTCAGACTCATCCGGTTGGGACTTTGATATTAGTGTGGGGGGAGTCTTTAAGAAGTTCTTCGCCAACATGACATCTATCAGTCGAGCGGAGCAAGATGAAGATATTGATCCATTCGCCACCAAATCGTAGGCTAAATAGCTTGATCTTCAATAGGAAAAGCATTTCGAACAGCATGAACCTCCCACTGAAGATAAAGTAATTCAAGTCAATGTGGGTGGTCATGCACATCTAAAGCTCATCGCTACAAGCCAAAGCCTATCGCCAATAGGGAAGCTAGACCTCATGTCTCAGGAGTATAAAGATGTCTTTGCTTAGAGCTAAGAAGATATGCCTAACCTCGGTCCTCAGGTGGCCATGCATTGTCTTAACATTAAACGGGATGCCATGTCGATTAAGCAACAATAACGATGGTTTTGACCCGACATCATAAAAGCAATCAAAATTGAAATTCATAAGCTCATCGAATGTGACTTCATTCGGGAGGAACAACACCCGAATTGGTTTGCTAATATTGTCTCTGTGCTAAAAAAGAACGAGAAGATCAGAGTTTGCATTGACTTTCGTGATCTCAACACAGCTTATCCTAAAGATGAATTTTCATTATCCATTATTGATGTCATGATTGACAATACTTGTGGCTTCGAAAGAATGTCCTTCATGGATGGCTTTTCAGGGTACAATCAAATCAAGATGCACCTGGATGATGAGAAGCATACATCATTCAGAATGCCATAGGGGTATACTGTTACACAAAAATGTTGTTCGGATTGAAAAATACGGGTGCAACTTACCAACGTGCCATAAGCATAATTTTTCGTAATCATCTACGAAAAATAGTGGAATGCCATGTTGATGACATTGCAGTCAAGAGTCGCAATAGAAGCAACTGTTGGCCCAAGGTTACAATCACCCATGATTAGTGTATTTTGATGATTACAAAACATATTAGTTATTTGTACTAATAACAATTGTTGTTTAAGTGTGTTTCAGATTTCTATTTATTCTAGAAGTCTTCTCTCACAAATACAAGGATTTGGACTCAAGTCAACTCCAATTGGGCTCAAGGAACAAGTGTTGAAGATCATATGAAGAAGCCTATTGAAGATCTTAAAGTCTTAGAATCATTGTAAGAAATAGAATGTTAAAGTTTGAATATATGAAATTTGGCTCTAGGATTTGCACACACATTTGTTTCATATATTTCCTATGTTTTGAAAATGTTTATTTCTAAGTTTTATGCCTTAGTTTATATATACATGTACCAAAAGCTTTAATCTTGAAGATCTTGTTTAAAACATGTGTATAAACTATTTTCTGCATAATACTTAGCTATATGTATTTTTAAAATATTTTTCAAAACTTTTCTAACTCAAAACAGCCCAGTTTTTCTGTTTCAGGCAACTTCGGTCGACCGGCCCGGTCGACCGGCGATGTGTCTGGACATGCACTGTTCGTGCATGTCTGTCGGTCGACCGAACCGGTCGACCGATGGAGAGCAAATTGCTCTCGGGTTATTTCGGTCGACCGAACCGGGCGACCGGAAGAAGGAAACTGTGTTTCCTCTTTTGGGACGGTCGACCGGACCGGTCGACCGGGCGCCAACGGCTCTTTGCAGCTGTGCTGGCGGTCGACCGGACCGGTCGACCGCCAGACCTGCAACAAGCCTAACGGCTCTTTCCTCTTTGGGCAGTTCTGAAAAACTGTTTTTATTTTCAGCTTTAACAGATTTTTGGAGAGTTGTTGGGGAGCTTTTTCAGAGAAAATAAGACAAAAAGAAATTGTTTTTAACCTATTTTCTAACCCTATAAATAGAGGAGAAGTCTCTCTTGCATTTCACTAAGAAAATCCTCAAGTTTGTGTTGTTTTCAAAAGAGAAAAGAAAAGAGTTTTGAAGCCTTCATTCCAATTCTTTTTGAGCTAGTTTTTCAGTTGTGTTTGATTGCTAATATCACTCTACAACTGAAGTTTTTCTCACCACACTTCATAGAGCCAAAAACCCTATACTCATTCTATAGTGAAGTTGTAATTGAAGTGAGAGGGTTTGTAAAAGAGTTTGAGAAATAGTGTAGTGATCTTGTTGTGATCACTTTGTTCTTGTATTCCTTTCCTTGTGGAGCAACCTCTTCGGTAGAGGTCATTTGTACTCGGTGGAGCTCGGTGCTCGGTCTTCGGTAGACCAAATTGTAATGGCGTCCTCGGTGGATAGTGGAAACCCTTCACGGAGGTGAAGGCGGGGAGTAGAGCGGTGGCTCGAACCTCGAAACAAATCATCTTGTTTGCGATTGCCTTTGCGTTATTCTTGCTTACAATTTCTCTTGCTTTATTTTGTCTTGAATTATTTGCTTGAGAACTAACCCTTTACTTGTGCAATTTTGTCTTGTTCACTTACTTGCTATATTGCTTGTGTGTATTTCATCATAGCATTTCATCCTTTACTTGTTCGATCATATCTCATACAACACGGTTGCATTGCGCACCTCTAACCCATATCTAGGGGAATTGGGAGGAAGGAGTTCAGAACCTCGCAAGGGGTATTCGGCTCTTAGTCGTGTTTTGAGAGATCGTTGCATCACTCTTTTAATTAAAGTTTAAAAAGATCATTAGATTAGCATTCACACCTATTCACCCCCCCTCTAGGTGTTTTTCAATTGGTATCAGAGCTTGGACTCTAGGATTTGGTTTAACCACCTTAGAGAAGATCCTAATTTGCTAATCATTTCATTCGCATTCATATAGTAAAAATGGCCGATGGAATTAAGACCCCTCCTAAGTTTGATGGACTTAACTTTCCCATATGGAAAGTTAAGATGACCGTGTTTTTGCAATCTCTAGGTAGCCGAGTTGCAAAAGCCGTGACTAAGTCCTTTAGTGTACCCCCCGGTGACGAATCCACTTGGTCCGAAATAGAGACTAAGGAATTCGATGCCAATGCCAAAGCTCACTATGCACTTCTACAAGCCCTTAATGATGATGACATTTCTAGGGTTATTCATTGCAAATCCGCATATGAGATTTGGTCACATTTGATAGTCACACATTAGGGGACCTCACAAGTAAAGAAGGCTAAGATTGACCTTCTTCGGTCCCAATATGAAACATTTAGCATGCAAGAAAATGAAACCATAGATGATATGGTTACAAGATTTACCAAGATTACTAATGGACTCTCCTCTTTAGGTGAAGATATCAACAATGATCAAAGAGTAAGGAAGATCATCCGGGCTCTTCCTCCTTCATGGGAAGTTAAAGCAACAACCTTGAAGGAACTCAACGACAATGAAGAGATGGAGCTTATAGGTCTCATTGGGAACCTCAAAACCCATGAGATGGAAAGGAAAGCAAGGGAGGATATGGCTCCTTCCAAAAAGAAGACTATCGCCTTCAAGAGTCAAGCTACACACTCCGATGAAGACGATGAAGAAGAAGATGATGAGGAGCTCTCACTTCTTGTTAAGAATGTCCGGAGGATGTACAACAAGGCGAAGTACCAAGGTAGAAGAAGATGGCAAGGAGGCAAAGAAGAAAGGAAGATTGTGTGCTTCAATTGCCAAAGACCGGGACACATTGTGGCGGAGTGTCCGGACAAAGCTAAGCCCTCCACATCAAAGAAGCCTTACAAGAAGAAGGCTATGAAGGCAACTTGGGATTCGAAGACCGAATCCGAGGAAGAAATAGACACCGCCAACATGTGCTTCATGGCTAATGAAGGCACAAGCAAGGTAACCTCTTCCCCTTCTCATGATAATGAACTTTCTATGGATGTGTTAGAAGAAGCTTTTGTTGAGTTGTCACAAAACTATGATTTCTTAAAGAAAAAGTATCTTAAAATGAAAAAGGATAATGAATCTTTAAGTCTTCAAGTTTTTACTCTTACAAAGGAAAAAGATGATTTGGTTTCCACTTTGGCCACTACCAAAAATGATTTTGAAAAATATAAGATTTCTTGCAAAGGTAAGGCCCCACTAATTGATTCAAATGAAGTTTCTATGCTTAAGAAAAGATTAGACTCATTAAGTGTTGTTTTGAAAGATTGTGAATTTAACAAAAAGAAAATTGAGGCTATGTTTCCTAAGAAACAAGCCCCAAAGAAAAATGCTCATGCTCATGTTCATGTTCATACTACACAACCTAAACAACATGGCAAAACCCCAAAACATGCTCACACTACACATACACATCATGCATTCATGTATGGTAGAGTGTTCTCATGTTCACATTGTGGACGGAAAGGGCACTTAGCCAATTTTTGCTATGATAGATTAAACATATCACGTCATAATGTTTGGGTTCGAGGCACTAACTTTCAAGGACCCAAGAAAGTTTGGGTACCAAAATCAACAATTATGTTAAATGATGTAGGTACTTTCCAAATCCCAACGACGTAGAGGATTGTGGTATCTTGATAGCGGTTGCTCAAGGCACATGACTTGGGACATCAACAACTTTGCAACCCTATCAAGATATCATGAAGGTGGCACCGTCACCTTCGGAGATGACGCCAAGGGTAAAATCATCGGTATTGGTAATGTAAAACTTGGCACCTCTCCTTTAATTGAAAATGTAGCTTTAGTTGATGGCCTCAAGCATAATCTCTTGAGTGTTAGTCAACTTTGTGATAAAGGTTTTGATATTGTTTTTGATAATGTTGCTTGTAAAGTAATTGATAGAACTTCTAATGTTTGTGTATTTTCTGGTTTTCGTGAAAGTAATGTTTATATGATTGATATGTTAAATATGTCTTGTAATATTACTTGTTTGAAAGCCCTCGATGATGACTCTTGGTTGTGGCATAGGAGATTAGGGCATATTTCTTTTGATCATATTTCTAGGTTAAACACAAAGGAAATGGTGAAAGGTATTCCTTACTTGAATTTTGAAAAGACCGAGTTTGTGACGCATGTCAATTGGGAAACAAACTAAGTCTTCTTTCAAGTCAATTAAGGATATCATGACATCACGTCCTTTGGAGTTAATCCATATGGATCTTTTTGGCCCTACACAAACCAAAAGTCTAAGTGGGAATAGATTTGCTTATGTTTTGGTTGATGACTTTTCAAGGTTTACTTGGGTTTTCTTTCTTGAACATAAAAGCCAAGCATTTTCGTATTTTCAAACTTTTAAGAAAAGAGTTGAAAAAGAAAAAGATGTTTCGATTTTGAGAATAAGAAGTGATAGAGGAGGTGAATTCATTAACCAACCCTTTACCACTTTTTGTGATGAACATGGAATAAAGCATGAACTTTCTTGTCCTAGAACTCCACAACAAAATGGAGTAGTTGAACGGAAAAATAGAACATTACAAGAGATGGCTAGGACAATGCTAAGTGAATATGGTCTACCACATTATTTGTGGGCCGAGGCCGTAAATACATCATGCTACATGTCAAATCGTGTTTTCTTGTGTAAAAATACTACTAAAACTTCTTTTGAAATGTATTTTTCTAGAAAACCTAATGTTTCCTATTTTAAAGTTTTTGGATGCAAATGCTTTGTTTTAAATACAAAAGATAATTTAGGAAAATTTGATCCTAAATCTTATGAGGCTATTTTTGTAGGTTACTCAAACACTAGTAAAGCTTATAGAGTTTTCATTAGATCATCATTGACTATTGAAGAGTCTATTCATGTTAAGTTTGAGGAATCTAATAAGTTTGTTAAGAATGTTGTAGAAATAGATGCATTGGATGAAGGTTTGGAGAAAGTGACCTTGGAGGATGCTTCTACTATGGGAGACAAACCAAAGGATGATGAAGGAAGCAAAGCTAAAGTGGAAGAGGCATAAGGAAATGAACATCAAACACATGAGGTGGAGCCTACTCAACCACTACCAAAGGATTGGAGATACAATCCACATCATCCCAAGGACCTCGTCATAGGTGAAGTATCAAAAGGGGTAACTACTCGCTCTAGACTTCATGACTATTGTGGTAACTATGCATTCATTTCTCATATTGAACCCAAAAATGTCCTCGAAGCCGAGGCCGATTCATATTGGTTGCTAGCCATGCAAGAGGAGCTCAATCAATTTGAGCGCAACCAAGTTTGGCACCTTGTTCCTAAGCCCCACGATAGACCAACAATTGGTACTAAGTGGATCTTTAAGAACAAGTTGGATGAATCGGGTAATGTAGTTAGAAACAAGGCTAGGTTAGTTGCCGAAGGTTACACTCAAATCGAAGGGATCGATTTTGAAGAAACCTTTGCACCCGTAGCACGGCTTGAAGCCATACGGATGACACTAGCATTTGCCTCATATAAAGATTTCAAATTATTTCAAATGGATGTTAAAAGTGCTTTTCTAAATGGATTTATTGAAGAGGAGGTGTATGTTGAACAACCCCCCGGGTTTGTTGATCCTACACATCCGGATTTTGTTTTTAAATTAGATAAAGCTCTTTATGGTTTAAAACAAGCCCCTAGGGCTTGGTATGAAAGACTTTCTTCATTTTTGACTTCAAATGGTTTTAAGAAAGGTAAAATTGATACAACTTTGTTTACAAAACATGTAGAAAAAGATATTCTTATTGTGCAAATTTATGTGGATGATATTATTTTTGTTCTACTAATGAATCTCTTTGCAAAGCTTTTGAATCATGCATGAAGGATGAATTCGAAATGTCTATGATGGGGGAACTCAACTATTTCCTTGGACTCCAAATCAAGCAAAGGAAGGATGGGATCTTCATCAATCAAGCCAAGTACACAAAGGAACTAATCAAAAGGTTTGGGCTTGAAGGATCGAAAGTAAGCAAAACTCCCATGGCAACAACTACAAAGCTTGACAAGGATGAACAAGGTAAAAGTGTAGACATTAAATTATATCGTAGCATGATTGGTAGCTTGCTTTATTTGACGGCTAGTAGGTCGGATATTATGTTTTCCGTTTGTCTTTGTGCACGTTTTCAATCTTGTCCTAAAGAATCTCACATAATTGCGGTTAAACGCATAATTAGATACCTTAAGGGCACTATTGAAATGGGTTTGTGGTATCCTAAAACCGAATTATTTAAAATGAAGAGTTTTTCGGATGCCGACTATGCGGGTTGTAGGGTAGATAGGAAGAGCACAAGTGGAACATGTCAATTCTTAGGTAATTGTCTTGTATCTTGGTCTTCCAAAAAGCAAAATTCGGTAGCCCTATCAACCGCCGAGGCGGAGTATGTTGCAGCCGGAGCTTGTTGTGCACAAGTTCTTTGGATGAAACATACTCTCCTTGACTATGATTTACACTTTGATCATGTTAAAATATTTTGTGATAATACTAGTACTATTCACATGACAAAGAATGCAAATCAATATAGTAAAACCAAACACATTGACATTAGATATCACTTTCTTAGAGATCATTATGAGAAAGGTGATATTGATATTGATTATGTTTCTACCGATTTTCAACTTACCGATATTTTTACTAAACCTTTAGACTATGCTAGATTTTCATTTATTTGTGGTGAGTTGAATGTTTGCATTATGGAGTCTTAAAACTAAAATTGTTTTCTATTGGTATTTAACCCTTTTTGATGTATGACAAAAAGGGGGAGAATAAGTTTAAGAATTTGATATTTTGAAAGCATTTGATATTTTGAATTTGTTTGAGTTTGATAAGTTTGTTTAGTCAAGTTTTTGACAAAACTATTTTGCCTTGTATGCTTTATGTATTGTGCTTCCATAGTCAAATCTTTATACATAGCATTATTTGAGGGGGAGTTTTCCAAACTCCTCTTCCATGTTCATTTAAAATAACCTATATGTTTTGTCATCATCAAAAGGGGGAGATTGTTGGCCCAAGGTTACAATCACCCATGATTAGTGTATTTTGATGATTACAAAACATATTAGTTATTTGTACTAATAACAATTGTTGTTTAAGTGTGTTTCAGATTTCTATTTATTCTAGAAGTCTTCTCTCACAAATACAAGGATTTGGACTCAAGTCAACTCCAATTGGGCTCAAGGAACAAGTGTTGAAGATCATATGAAGAAGCCTATTGAAGATCTTGAAGTCTTAGAATCATTGTAAGAAATAGAATGTTAAAGTTTGAATATATGAAATTTGGCTCTAGGATTTGCACACACATTTGTTTCATATATTTCCTATGTTTTGAAAATGTTTATTTCTAAGTTTTATGCCTTAGTTTATATATACATGTACCAAAAGCTTTAATCTTGAAGATCTTGTTTAAAACATGTGTATAAACTATTTTCTGCATAATACTTAGCTATATGTATTTTTAAAATATTTTTCAAAACTTTTCTAACTCAAAACAGCCCAGTTTTTCTGTTTCAGGCAACTTCGGTCGACCGGCCCGGTCGACCGGCGATGTGTCTGGACATGCACTATTCGTGCATGTCTGTCGGTCGACCGAACCGGTCGACCGATGGAGAGCAAATTGCTCTCGGGTTATTTCGGTCGACCAAACCGGTCGACCGGAAGAAGGAAACTGTGTTTCCTCTCTTTGGGACGGTCGACCGGACCGGTCGACCGGGCGCCAACGGCTCTTTGCAGCTGTGCTGGCGGTCGACCGGACCGGTCGACCGCCAGGCCTGCAACAAGCCTAATGGCTCTTTCCTCTTTGGGCAGTTCTGAAAAACTGTTTTTATTTTCAGCTTTAACAGATTTTTGGAGAGTTGTTGGGGAGCTTTTTCAAAGAAAATAAGACAAAAAGAAATTGTTTTTAACCTATTTTCTAACCCTATAAATAGAGGAGAAGTCTCTCTTGCATTTCACTAAGAAAATCCTCAAGTTTGTGTTATTTTCAAAAGAGAAAAGAAAAGTTTTGAAGCCTTCATTCCAATTCTTTTTGAGCTAGTTTTTCAGTTGTGTTTGATTGCTAATATCACTCTACAACTGAAGTTTTTCTCACCACACTTCATAGAGCCAAAAATCCTATACTCATTCTATAGTGAAGTTGTAATTGAAGTGAGAGGGTTTGTAAAAGAGTTTGAGAAATAGTGTAGTGATCTTGTTGTGATCACTTTGTTCTTGTATTCCTTTCCTTGTGGAGCAACCTCTTCGGTAGAGGTCATTTGTACTCGGTGGAGCTCGGTGCTCGGTCTTCGGTAGACCAAATTGTAAAGGCGTCCTCAGTGGATAGTGGAAACCCTTCACGGAGGTGAAGGCGGGGAGTAGAGCGGTGGCTCGAACCTCGAAACAAATCATCTTGTTTGCGATTGCCTTTGCGTTATTCTTGCTTACAATTTCTCTTGCTTTATTTTGTCTTGAATTATTTGCTTGAGAACTAACCCTTTACTTGTGCAATTTTGTCTTGTTCACTTTACTTGCTATATTGCTTGTGTGTATTTCATCATAGCATTTCATCCTTTACTTGTTCGATCATATCTCATACAACACGGTTGCATTGCGCACCTCTAACTCATATCTAGGGGAATTGGGAGGAAGGAGTTCAGAACCTCGCAAGGGGTATTCGGCTCTTAGTCGTGTTTTGAGAGATCGTTGCATCACTCTTTTAATTAAAGTTTAAAAAGATCATTAGATTAGCATTCACACCTATTCACCCCCCCTCTAGGTGTTTTTCAGCAACCACCTCGGTGACCTGGGAACCGTGTTCAACATCATGCAGGATCACCAGCTGAAGATGAACCCGACCAAGTCATTTTTGGGAGTGTCGAGTGGCAAGTTCCTTAGATTTATGACCACATCTAAAGGAATTCACCTTTACCCTGACAAAGTCAAGGCCATCTAAAGTATACAACCTCCGAGGACCCTCAAAGAGCTCAGAGGTTTGCAAGGCAGACTCGCCTATATCCGAAGATTCTTCGCAAATCTTTCAGGGCATTGCCAACCATTCACATGGTTAATGAAGAAAGGCGTCTCCTTCACATGGGATGAAGCTTGTCAAAAGGCTTTCGAGGATATCAAAGAGTACCTCACCAAGCCTCTGATCCTGGTAGCTCCCATTTTAGAGAAATCATTATTGCTCTATGTACAAGCTATGGACCACTCGTTAGGCGCTCTTCTGACACAGAAGAACGATGAAGGCTTTGAGCAGGTCATCTACTATCTGAGCATAACTCTGATCAGAGCCGAATCTCGATATAGCCCCATCAAGAAGGAGTGTCTAGCTCGTCTTCGCTGTCTAGAAGACACGATATTATTTGGTTGGCCAAACCATACATGTCATGTCAAGAGTCAATCCTCTGCGTATCCTCATGATGAAGCCAGAGTTCTTGAACTCCAGATTGGCTAATTAGGCTATTCTGCTATCTCAATACGACATGACTTTCGTACCCCAAAAGAGGATCAAAGGTTAAGCTCTCGCAGATTTCTTGGCAGCCCATCCAGTCTCAAAAATCTTAAAACTACACACAAACATTCCAGACGAGGTTATCGAAGCCAATATGACCTTAGGAGATGATGTATGCTAGATGTTCTTTGACGGTGCTCAAGAATAGGCCCTACAAGTAAGATCATTACCAGAATGGGGGTGGTATTTGTCTCATCAGAGAATCACATTCTTCCTCGGGCATTCTCATTAACGAAATCCTACTCCAACAACGTAGCTAAGTATAATACTTTGCTCATTGGCCTCCAACTCACTCAATAAATGGGGGTACAGTACCTTGAAGGTTATGTTGCTCCAAATTGATCGTCAATCAAGTCAAAGGAGAGTATGAGGTCTGTCATGAAGACCTAATACCTTATCACCATGCAGCCATTAAGTTGACCAACTTATTTGATGGCTTCTACATTAGCCATATGTCTCGCCTCTTGAATATAAAGGCAGACACTTTAGCTGCACTCGCAGCTACATTAACCTTGCCAGCAGACACCACTTATCGTCTTACGGTGGCTACTCGTCATCTCTTCTGTCCGAAGTATGATTTAGAGGTTAGCGAAGTTCATACAATCTCGACACACTTCGAACCGAGGGCTGGCAATTCCCGATCATCGACTATGGCTTACATGGCATACTGTCCAATGATCCCAAGGAAGCGGCTTCTATTTGACGAAAATCTCCTCGTTTCTCCTATGATGCAGGGACAAAGACGTTGTACCACCGTTCATACTATGGTATACTTCTTCGTTCTCTATCCAACTCAGAAGCGCGATAAGTACTTAAAGAAGCTCACGATGGCATATGTGGCGCTCATCAACCAAGTCTGAAACTCAAGGACCGACTGCACCAACTTGACTATTATTGGCCAATCATGATTGCAGACGTGTATGTAAAAAGGTGCGAGGCCTGTCAAATCCGTGCGGATTCATACATCGACCCCCAGAGCTGCTCCACTCACAGTCGCTTCATGGCCATTCAAAGCATGGGGAATTGATGTTGTAGGACCTATCAGTCTTCCATTGGCAAAAGGTCATCAGTTCATTCTTACAATCACCGATTACTTCTCAAAGTGGGCAGAAATTCACCGCTCATTGAAGTTAAAACCGCTAATATGGTCAACTTCATCAAACACCATGTCATCTACCGATTTGGTGTCCCCAGGTGAATCATTCACGACAATGGTCCCTAATTTGCAAGCCAATCGTTCTATCAGTTCCGCGACAAGTACCGAATTCATAATGTGCCTTCAACTGCATATAACCCTGCCGCCAACGGGTTAGCAGAGACATTAAATAAGACAATCATCAAACTCCTCAAAAAGTTCATTTCCATAAGCAAACGAGACTGGAATGAGAAGGTCAGTGAATGTCTTTGGGCCTATCGAATGACGGGCCGAACTCCTACAAATGCCTTTCTTTCTAATTTAAGGGTGTGAAGCAGTCATACCTCTAGAGATACAAATGCTGTCACTTCGTGTTGCTCTGGCAACCAAGATGACAGAAGGAGATAATGATTGATTATATCTCCAAAAGATGAAAGCACTGGACGAGAAGCGATTACAAGCTCAACAATGCATTGAGCTATGCCAAGCTCGAATCTCGAAGGCCTTCCAAAAAAAGTCAAGGAGAGAGTCTTTTAGAGAGGAGATTTGTGTTTAGCTGTTAGGCAACCTACGTCATGACACATAAGACTAAGGACAAATTCTAACCTAAGTGAGAAGGACCCTTTATGGTAGAGATAGTTTACTCAGATAGAGCATAACGCCTAGCAAATCCAAATGGCGACACACTCATGATGTCAATTAATGGCAAGTTCTTGAAAAAGTACTATCCCTGATCTCCTTAACACCATACGTCTGATCAAAGAAGTATTGTACATGACCACGTTAACATTAAACCTCTGGTCATTAAAACAGACTTCTCTGACTGTTTTTTCTCCCCATGATATCCTTTTCCTCAAGCAGAATCAATTTCATCTCCGCTTTTTCTAGGACTCTGGTTGCCATCAAGTTGTTATAATACATGATGTTAACATTGAAGAGAAGACAAAAGCAAAATTTCCGGTTTTAGCCTCGTCACTCTTCTCATTTGAAGAGTAGGTCATATTTTAAAATCGATCATGCTTAAATAGCAATTTTAGGCACCCTTCTTCTTGATCATTTGTCTCGATCCAAAAGGATAGTGACTGTTCAATATATAATAGTGGCATGTGTCCAATCATCCCTTCGCCTCTGTTATTCGGCGAATCATGATTCGGTCTCGTGATGATCTTGATCGAGCCAAATTCATTGAAGAATGTTCGTGACGCATCTCAACAGGACCTTTTCACTGTTTCTACATTTATATTTGGATTCAGTGATCAATTGCAAACTTGAGTCTTAGCTATGATGAACTATAATGAAGCTTTGCGAGGAATCTCGACTTAAGCGATAAATTTCCCGCATAGCTCATGTTCTATGTCTCGACTTAAATGACCGGCCGAGAACCAGAATCTTGATTAGGAGAAACTTCATTAGGAATGTCGACTTATTCAACAAATTTCCTATGAAGTTTATTCTTAACTCTTTAATTTCCAGTGAGATTTTAGAGGTCACCAGTAGAATGAAGAAGGATCTACTTCAAATGGCACGATCTGAAGCCTTCAGTGAATAAGGCTAGAAGAAAATATTAGCTTTTAAGCCTAATATGAAATTCTCGACAATTCATCATGTTAAAGGGAATAGCATGGCTAGCCCAACTCAAATGGTAGTTGGTAAAGGCAAACCAAATCCATTGAGAGCTGAGGATTTGCTAAAAATCCTAAAAGACCTGATCCTATTTTATTGCTCCAGAATCCTTTACCAATTTCCTTTCATGGAATAGTAATCCACAAAAAGAATAAGTCATGTTAAAGTTTTCACCTCTGACTTTTCCAGATGTAATGGGGGCACGCCTTTAGTCGCATCCTCCCTTTTCGATCGGTCGAAAACTTCACAACCCATTCACCCAGATGTTTGATAAATTGACTAAATGAGTTTATCTGATGACTTATCAAGTCGAACGCATTGAAAAAAGCTCGAGGCGCATCTTTGCAAAACTTTTTCAATGTTTCCACATTCATTCCAGGGTGTGGGAGCAGATCGATCTATAGATAGTTGAAAAAGTCCCCTAAAGATAGGTGAAACCTCTCTATCAAACTCCTCTCGGAGTGTACAAATAATTATTTCCTCCAGAGAAAATTCATTTTAAGAGCATTATACTCCTATTACCCCAACAGGATTGCTTCGATCCCTAAACAAATGTTAGGAACACTGCCTCCTAGTCCCAGCAAAATTCTCTAGCAATATTCTTACATTTGCAGGGAACCTTCAATTCCACCTGAATCCCTACTAATTTCCTTTCATCAAATGGTAGGATCACATAAAACTGTAGTCGTTCCCCAATGAAATAAATTACAGATCAAGTCAGCTACGTTAACATTAAACCTATGATAGCAAAATTTTGACGTATTCTCTGTGGATCGAAACTCCACTTGCCATTTTTCTCTATAGAATGGCAGGTTCACTCAAATTGTACAAAACGCAAAGTCAAAACGCTTGTCATGTTAGCATTATACCTCTGATAGCTTTCTTTCAACAGCCTACAGAGAATGATCGTTTCTCTATTCCCAGTGGAGTTCTCCAACAAACAACTTCCTAAAAATCCCTAGAAGTCGCAAGTTGTCACTTTAATGATTACCTCAACATCTCCCCATAGATTCCCACAAAGTCTAAGAGAACGATAAATTCTCTCTCTTTAGAAATCCTCACGGGATACCCATTCCCTGTAAAGGTATCAAGTTATCACGTTAATTATTACCTCTGATAACTTCTAGGAGTATTACCTCCTATCTTCCTTAGTTTGATTGTCACGTTAATGCTTACCTCTCACAACTCTTTTCAAATTCCCAATGGATTCTCTTTGGAGTCGCTAATGTCACGTTAATGATTACCTCTGACAATTTCTCTATCATATCCCCAAGGAACGCCAAAATCCTCGTGGGATTCTACTCAACATAGTCCCAAGTGGACTCTTTTTGCAACCCGATAAGAGCTAACTCTCAAATCCCTATTATGTTAATACTTACCTCTGAATAGCGGATCCAGACACAAGTTGTTACATATGCAAGCTAAACAGCTAAATCCTAATTCTTCAGTCCATCCTAGTAGTAAGAATTCTTGTTATTGCATTCAACAACTCTAAGTCGATCATGTCCAGTTTATCACCTCTGAATTGATGAGTGCCCCGGATTCTATTCTCGATCCAGTAGAGATCTTTCCTTTGTCGTTATATCTAGTTTGTCAACTCTTAACAACAAAAATCCCGAGTTTAGTAATTCCTAATCAGTTATGTCTAGTTTGTCACCTCTGACTGATGGTTTCCAAATCTTTTCGCCATTATGTCCAGTTTGTCACCTCTAAACGATAAAATTCGAACTTGGCGGCTTCTCAATCGGTTATGTCCAGTCAAAAACCTCTGAAAAGACAGATATTCAAGTCTCATCCTCTAGTCCAGTAGGGATTATTTTTACCATCATGTCTAGTCTATCATCTCTGAATGGTAGGGCTCTGAATTTAGTAATTCCCAATCGATTATGTCCAGTTCATCACCTCTGAACCGATTGATGTCTAGATTTCATCCTCTAGTCTTTATGGACTTCTTTTACTGTCAAGTTAGTCAATCTCATCTAAGCAGCAAGGGCTCTGAGTTTGGTGATTTCTCATTCGGTTATGTCCAATCAATCACCTCTGAATCGACATATAGTCAAATCTCATCCTCCCGTTCAGTACGGACTTTCTTTTGTCATTATGTCCAGTTGGTCACCTCTAAAAGATAAAATTTCGAGTCTGGTAATCCCTAATCAGTTATGTTTAGTTCGTCACCTCTGAACTGACGGATTTCAGATCTCATCCCTGGTCCAGTAGGGACCATCTTACCGTTGTTATGTCCAGTTCGTCACCTCTGAACAACGAAATCCTTTTCTAGTGATTCCTAACATGTCACGTCCAATCAATCACCTTTGAACAGACGGACTTGTAGACCTACCCTCTTTTATCCCCAGTGGATCATCTTTTCTAGACCAACTTTATCATGTTCGTAACCTCTGAATAATATTAGTCTTGGTTTTAATTCCTTTGGGAATTTTACTTGCTAAAATTTTGCCCTTTCAGTTCTTTCCAAAGAACTTGCATGTTAAGTGTTTCTCATATGAAAAACTTATATTACTTGTGGGTAATTGCACTAGACAAGCAAAGAGCAAAGAAAAAGAGAAGAAGTCGCAATGTCTTTTAGCTTCGCCTCCTCAAAAGGAGTGCAAAGCTGTTGTTTCAAATTAACTTGAAATGACGGTTGAAGGTTCAGGAACCTAAGCAGCGAAGTTATTTAGCTTCGCTCAAACGCATCTTAAGCTTCACGTGAAGCTTCATTTTAGCACCTCTGTGAACCCATCATTAGCTTTGCATGAAACTTTATTTTTAGCTTCACTACAAGCTTGATTTTTAGCTTCGCCTGAAGCTTTCGTTTAGCTTCATTGAGAGCTCATCCATTAGCTTCGCCTGAAGCTCACTCTACATGGAGTTCCTAGATTAAACCAATTCGGTTACCTAGTTCAATGCACATTTGCACCCAGCCCAACAGGCTCTTCTGGCCTAAGCAATGTCAAAATTTAAGTCACAGGTTTCAGGTTCAAAGTATTCCAAAATTTGTACTAAGTCATTACAGATTCACGAAAACTTTAAAGGGGTTTGTTGACACCCTGAAAAGACAAACTCTAAGACAGCTCTGCAATCGGTCCGAATGATGTCTAACTTGTCGACACTTTTAAAGATAAGTCGCAGACAAGTTGAAAACCTATTCATTCTTGATGAATAAACCAGTGACTTGGACTCCACTGATCCAGTGAAGCAGACAGTGAATTAAGCTGAAGAAGCCTAAAAAACTAACATTTAGCTTCACTGCAAAGCTCAGTTCTAACTTCGCAGTAAGTTTAGAGTAGCTCCGTTTGGGCTCATTCTTAGCTTCTGAAGCTAATTCAAGCTCTATCAAAGAGCTATCTTTTACCTTCACTGCAAGCGCTTTCTAGCTTCGATGTTAGCTCCCTTTAACTCCGTTGTAGGCTCCTTTCTCAGCTTCGCATGAGCCTTGCTCCGCTGCGGGCTTTTATGTTTATTTTTGACCATTTAAAAATCTCATCACAAGATTAAAGTAATAATATCACTTTGAGCAGTTAATTGCCATGATCTTTTTGAAAGTACATCTAGAGGGGGTAAATAGGCATAAGGCTAATATAATGACAAATGATGCAGAATTAAAACAAATTGTAACACACTAAGTGTAACCAAAGAGTGTAGCCGAATTTCCGGTGAAGGGCTCTGGACTAACTCCTCTAGATTCCTCTTAAATAAGAGTTGAGGTGCTATGCAAAACTTTCTTGGTTCAACACAAGTGAGACACACAAACAATACCAAGCATATAAATGACATGAACAATATGATGCAATGCTCAATGAGAGAGAGAGAGCTAAGAGATAGTGGATCAATTACAAACAACAAGATACGTTTCGAGGTTCGAGCCACTGCTCTATGTTTCCGCCTTCACACAGAAGGATTTTCACTATATCGTCCACACAGGACTTCCCACACAGGGAACATTCACTGAGGATTTAGGTAATACAAACTTTGGAGTATACAACTCCTCTCTCAACCAACAAAAACCTCTACACTTAGAGGCAAGTCACAACAACTATCACCTCTACACTTAGAGGGATAAGCACTTAGCCAAAACAAGATTAACCTCTCACTAGAGGGATAAGGCACTAAGCCATAACTCCACAACAATCACCTCTACACTTAGAGGGATACCAACACAATCAAACTTCTCCACAATCACCTCACTAGAGGGATACCAACAACCAAATACAACCTCCACAATCACCTCTCACTTTAGGGATACCAACAAATACAAGAAAGGTTACAACATTTTGTGGTATCAACAACCACAAACTAATTTTCCTCACAAAACAAGATCCTAATAGATAGGATAGATATGTAGCTCAAGTGTGAGAAATAGAGAGTTTGAAAAACAAATCACAAAGAAAAACTCATGGAAAAACTTCTAGAATAGTTATAGAAATGAAGATCAAAAACCAATTCTCAAAGACTCTATTTTTTAAAAATTTTCAACCCTTTTTAAAACAAATAAAGATCAAATCTTTAAGCCCAAAATTCTTTTAAAAACTTGCTGTAAAACACTTGTAAAGATGAAAAATTTTCTTTTTTAAAAATCTTAGCTAAAACAGCTCAAGAGGGTGGGTATTTAGAACTCACCAAAATCTGCCCGTTGGCAGTCTGGCAAAGGGCAAAATTGTCCTTCCCGTCGACCGCCCGGTCGACCGGCCAACTGTCATTTTATGACCGTTGTGCCTCCGGTCGACCGCCCGGTTGACCGGCCCCACCCAAGAGTGGGGTGCAGTCAGTTGGTCGACCGCGCGGTCGACCGGCCAAGCTGGCTGGCCATGTGCATGTTCCCATGCACATCGGTCAACCGCTCCAATCGACCGACCACCGGTCCAGTCGACCTGCCGGTCGACCGCCAGTGTGTCTGGTTGGGATTATAGGATAGAAAAACTTGTCTTTTTAATTTTAAATAAATCCCATAAAATCACATAAATTTCACAAAAATATGTTCTTATTAGATTTTTGAAATACAAATATGTGTGACTAAAATTCAACACATATTACAAATTATTTGAACCATTTTTATGATATTAAAATTTGGCTTAAATATACAAACCGTATTTTCCAAACTTTGATTTTTAAAATGGAAAACCGTTTTCTCCAAAACTCATGTAAATACAAAAACATGATATTGAAACAACTTTGAAGCATATTGTATATGGATAGAATCCAATATACATGAAGGATATTATATCTATGTTTTTGACATGAAATCCAAAAACTTGGTTAAACCGAAAACCAAAACCAATAAACTTTAAACTTGTGTGTGTATTGTGTACTTGAGCATATCAGTACTATCTAATCTTTACAATGATCTAAATATAAGTTAAACAAACCGAGGTCTTCTTGTAGAACTCCTTCTCCAAGTAGACTCGATCCAAACGCGATCCACCGAGCTTGATTCCAACCGAGTATTAGATGCGATCTTGACGCTCGAGCTCTTGAATCAACACGTGAAAACTCCAAAACTTCTTTATTGAAGCTAATTACCTACTAATATCCTGATCAAATATCTGAAACTAAATATCACAATATTATTAGTAAATTATAACTACATAAGTTAATCATCATCAAAACTAGAGTGATGGGCCTCTGGGCCAACAATCTCCCCTTTTTTGATGATGACAAAACTCATGGTTATGCATGGATTAAAGTTAAACTTCATAGAAGCTCCCCCTTAACTCATACATAGTAATAAACAATAAAGATATTCAATATATGCGTAAAACAAATAGCACATTAACATATATGCTTTGATATCAATTGAAAACAAAACACATATCTCTGATATCAATTGAAAAAAAAAATAAACATGCATATAACTGACATAAACATGTATATGTAAAATCTTTTAAGGAAATTCATAAACATGGGAAATCATGCATAAACATGCATATATGAACGCAACTTTCTCTTCCCCTTTTCTATCAATCATCAACAAAGGGGCATAAACAAACTCAAAAATAATGTATATGCAATATACATTCATGAAGAGGAGAGACGTAAAGTTAACTTTCCTGCATACATGGATTATATGAAATAGAGATGACTAGACCCTAATTACATAACGCATAATATACAATGTATAAAAAGGAGATGTGAAGCTCCCTCTACACACGTGTATTACATAGAGAAGAGCGATCAAGCTCCTCAATATGAGATACACTCAATATGAATCTATATAAGAAGAAATGTTAAGCTTCCCTTGCATATAAGCAATACAAATCAAAACAATGTGATACCAATTGAAAAAATATATTAATATGTGATAAAGGTATACATCGAAACATGATACCAAATTATGATACCAATGAAAAATAAACAAAACATTTTTAATATGCCAATTGAAAGTAAACAAAATTTTTTAAGATACTAAAAGATACCAATTGAAAATATCTTGATATCAATTTAAAATGTCTTGTAAATCTTTGATACCAATAGAAACTGAAACATTGCTTGTTTTGATACCAATTGATATATATATATATATATATATATATATATATATATATATATATATATTGAAAATCTTGATACCAAATGAAAGTAATAACCAATTGAAAGTAAAACCAAATTATTTTAGGTAAACATAACTTATATCAATATAGATACCAGTTTAAAATGAAACATGATACCAATATTGAAAATGTTAGCATATACCAAAACAAAGTCTTTTTCATCATAAAGAATGGGAATAAGACACCATTGAAATAAACTCGATTGAAAGAAACCAATTGAAAGATAAAACATGAATTTTCTCCCCCTTTATGAAATACCAATAAAATAATGTATAAACTTGTATAAGATACCAATTGAAAAATAATTAACATTAAGGAGTAAATCAAGCTTAGCATAAATATAATTTGTGCTTTAAAATGTAAAGATATAGTAAGCACAATCAAATCACATATATGTATGAAAATATAAATATCAATCGAAATTGATACTATTTGAAGTTCGAAGCATACATATATAGAAAACATATGAGCATACAAAATAAATATCAATTGTGATACCAATTGAAAATATAATGAGAATCAAGTGTGTAACTCATAAATACCTCCCTTTCATGTACATGTTTAAATAGTTTTTCAATTTGAGCATACAAGACATGGTTGCCCAACCGTCCACCCTTGAATGGAAGGGGTTTTCAAAAAAAATAGGATTTGAAAATAATTTAATATATTGAAAACTCTTCCAAAATGAAGAACATGAACTAGTTTAAGATAATTTGAAATAACTAGTTATAGATTCTTCAAAATATGAAACCAAATCATATATTTCAAGAAGCATGCATTTTACACAAAATAGACACTCAAGATATATAAAGCTCAACAAGATACTCATAAAATAAAGTAATGAGTAAACTCAAAATAATGAGAGTGTACAAGAGTCATGTGAAAAGCATGATCATAGAACTAGGCAATGAAGCTCAAAGAAATTTCTTTATGAACATGAAAAATATGAAAATTTAATTTTCACCATAATAATTTCAAACTTCAAGGCTTATGTATATTATGTCAAAACTAGAAGTATACATATATATATATATATATATATATATATCCAAACACAATTGAGTCCATAAAGAAATTTTGCATGAAACGCAAATGACTCAAGGGTATACATGTATATCTAATAGTTTTAAACAAAATTAACATATACATAAAGCTAAACACATATCTATGAAAAACATGTCCAAAGATAGGGAATACAAGTTGAAAAGCAAGAATCCTCTAAACTAGGCTATACTAGTATATCTAATGGGTACAAAAGAGCAATTAAGCATAATATATAATAATCAATTTGTGGCCCACTAGTTGTACAAGTATATACACATGTTTTAATGAAAGTTGCATCTAAACATGTAATTAAAACATGAAGCATAAATAACATAATCAATATGATCATTATGTAAATGCGCATGTTTAGAGTTATGATATACACGATAGCTAAACTAAAGTGAGAATACAAATATGGATCCATATGAACATGGGTGTATCTCAATTACTATACGTGAATGTCACAAGTCTAATTATCATGACATTTAACAAATAATCATAAAACACCAAAACATGCTAAAAATCAACAATATGAAAGCATATAAGCATAAATAAGGAGTTAGAGATAGTTACCAAAACTAATAGGGCTAATCTCTATGTCTCCAAATCATGGTGGTCCTCCCACCAAACTCCCCTTGAAAGTGTTGCATCTAAAATTGACACCGTTTAGCTCGGAACGCATCTACCTCAAGGCACCAATGCATCTCACGTCATGGGAGAGCCCACACCTACATCAAATACAATAGGGGTGGATTTTGGTACCCATACTCTATTGGGTCCATGGGGGTTAGTATTTTTTCTAGCCCAAACAAATCTATTTGCAAAATTTACATTCTGTAGTCTATCATAATAAAACTTTGCAATGTGGCCCTTACGTCCACAATGTGTACATGTGTACACATGAGCATACCTAGTGTCATGTGTATGAGCGTGAGAAGCATGTGTATGCCGTGATTTGTGTGCATGCATAGAAGGAGTTTGTTTCTTGTGAAACATGGATTCCAACCGTGTGTGGTTCATGACACATTGGCTCAAAGTGGAGCCCAAACAATTAACACTCTTCCTTAACATACATATATCATTTTCAATGATAGTAGAAGAGGTGGAGTATGCAATAGGTATGCTAGATGATGGAGCATGGCAAACATGTAAGTCAATATCATTTTTCAAAGAAATATTTTTTTTAGAAACCAAATCCAATTCCTTTGAAATAGAAATAATTTTATTTTTCAAAGAATCATTTTCTTTTAAAACAAAAACAAGTTTTCAAGATAGAACTTAATTTTTCTTCAAAACTTCATCACAATTATTTTTATTTTTCAAAATTTTATTTTCATTAAGAGCAAGTTCAAGTTGGGATTTCAAAGAGTCTCTTTCATTTGAAATCTCATCCCTCTCTTGCAAAGCAACGTCAAGTTTAGAAGACAAATTTTTATTTTCTTCTTTTAATGCAAAGCTTTTCTTTTTCAAAAGTTTATATTTTTCTAACAATTTTTCACGAACAATGGATAGTTCTTCATTTAAAGCATCGACATCAACATAATCATTGCCGGAAGAACTGGCACTATCATCTAGATGAGTTTCCGAGTATACCTCAAGGGAGTCATTCCCTTGGACCATGTAGCAATGTTGGTGGGACTCATCTCCACTAGATTCCTTCTCCACAATGTTTTGCGTTTGAAGTTTTGGAGAGATCAAAGTGTTCCACACTGCAAAAACGGAATCACAATGAGAAACATTATATAAATATTCTCTGCTTAGAGTGCTCCTAAGTGCCTCTAGGGCTTGTGCATTGGCCTCTATATGCTTGCTATTACCAAGATAAGATTTCCTGGTAGCGGCAAGGTGAACATGCACTCCTAGGATTTTTAGGTACATACTCATTTTAAACTTTCACATATCGATGTTAGAAACATCAAACATGGGAGGGGCAAGGTAATCCATGAGTGTGTGTAAACAAGTATGTGTGCAAATGCAAATCTAGATTAGCTACAAAGATCTCACTCCTAGGTAGTTAAACCTAATATCAGGAGCGTAGGCTCTGATACCAATTGAAAGTACACCTAGAAGGGGGTGAATAGGTATAAGGCTAATCTAATAACAAATGATGCGGAATTAAAACAAATTGCAACACACTTAGTGTAACCAAAGAGTGTAGTCGAATTCTCAGTGAAGGGCTCTGAACTAACTCCTCTAGATTCCTCATAAATAAGAGTTGAGGTGCTATGTAAAGCTCTCTTGGTTCAACACAAGTGAGGGACACAAACAATACCACGCATATAAAAGATATGAACAATATGATGCAATGCTCAATGAGAGAGAGAGTTAAGAGATAGTGAATCAATTGCAAACAACAAGATATATTTCGAGGTTCGAGCCACTGCTCTACGTCCCCGCCTTAACACAGAAGGATTTTTACTATATCGTCCACACAGGACTTCCCACACAGGAAACCTCCACTGAGAATTTGGGTAATACAAACTTTAGAGTACACAACTCCTCTCTCAACCAACAACAACCTCTACACTTAGAGGCAAGTCACAACAATTATCACCTCTACATTTAAAGGGATGGGCACTTAGCCAAAATAAGATCAACATCTCACTAGAAAGATAAGGCACTAAGCCACAACTCCACAACAATCACCTTTACACTTAGAGGGATACCACCGCAACCAAACTTCTCCACAATCACCTCTCACTAGAGGGATACCAACAACCAAATACAACCTCCACAATCACCTCTCAGTAAAGGGATACCAACAAATACAAGAAAGGTTACAACATTTGGTGGTATCAATAACCACAAACCAATTTTCCTCACAAAAAAAGATCCTAATAGATAGGATAGATATGTTAGCTCAAGTGTGAGAAAATAAAGAGTTAAGAAAACAAATCACAAAGAAAAACTCTTGGGAAAACTTCTAGAATAGCTATAGAAATGAAGATCAAAAACCAATTCCCAAAGACTCTATTTTTCTTTGAATTTTTCAACCCTTTTTAAAACAAATAAAGATCAAATCTTTAAGCCCAAGATTCTTTTAAAAACTCGTTGTAAAACACTTGTAAAGATGAAAAATTTTCTCCTCTAAAAATCTTAACTAAAATAGCTCAAGAGGGTGGGTATTTATAACCCACCAAAATCTGCCCGTTGGTAGTCTGGCAAAGGGCAAAATTGCCCTTCCGGTGGACCGCCTGGTCGACTGGCCAACGGTTATTTTTATGACCGTTGTGCCTCTGGTCGATTGCCCGGTCGACCGGCCCCCCACTCGAGAGTGGGGTGCAGTCAGTCGGTCGACCGGCCAAGCTGGCTGGCCATGTGCACGTCCTCGTGCACATTGATCGACTGGTCCGGTCGACCGGCCGGTCGACCGCCAGTGTGTCTAGTTGGGATTATAGGATAGAAAAACTTGTCTTTTTAATTTCAAATAATTTCATAAAATCACATAAAATTCACAAAAATATGTTCTTATTAGATCTTTGAAATACAAATATGTGTGACTAAAATTTAACACATATTACAAACTATTTGAACCATTTTTGTGATATTGAAATTTGGCTTAAATACACAAACCGTATTTTTCAAACTTTGATTTTTAAAATGGAAAATCGTTTTCTTCAAAACTCATGTAAATACAAAACATGATATTGAAACAACTTTGAAGCATATTGTATATGGATAGAATCCAATATACATGAAGGATATTATATCTATATTTTTGACATGAAATCCAAAAACCCGGTTAAACCGAAAACCAAAACCAATAAACTTTAAACTTGTGTGTGTATTGTGAACTTGAGCATATCAACACTATCTAATCTTTACAATGATCTAAATATAAGCTAAACGAACTGAGGTATTCTTGTAGAACTCTTTCTCTAAGTAGACTCGATCCAAACGCGATCCACCGAGCTTGACTCCAACCGAGTACTAGATGCGATCTTGACGCTCGAGCTCTTGAACCAACACGTGAAAGCTTCAGAACTCCTTTGTTGAAGATAATCACATACTAATGTCCTGATGAAATATCTGAAACTAAATATCACAAGATTATTAGAAAACTATAACTACATGAGTTAATCATCATCAAAACTAGAGTGATGGGCCTCTGGGCCAACACTTTTTTCTCCTTATTAGTTGGAGAAGATCAAGAAAAATTTCTTACTTAATGGAGCAATTCATGGGATTGATGTAACAACCCCATGCCAGTTGGCTAATTAGCTTCGCTCAAGCTACATTTAGCTTCGCAGCGAAGCTATTCTAGCTTCAGGTGCGAAGCTAAAGTAGATCATTGTGCTAATTTTTAGGAAAGCAGTTACACTCCACAGAGCCTATAAATAGCCCCTTGCAAGGAGGGGCTCGAGGCTGAACTTTGGATTGTTGATTTGGCTGATCTTTTTGGGGAGATTTCACAAGAGATCACTTTTTAACTTCCGAGCTTTCTTAGAGAATTTCATTTCTCTTTCAGGGTGCTAATATCCTCAAGATCTTCCCCACCCAAAGGATTTTCGGAATCAGGCGAGAAGGAAACTCCTAAGATAGAAGACCCGAAGACTCGACCACTCGCATCGTCAACGGAACAAAGTGATCACGCGCCGACCAGACTTCTACCAGCACACTTTCCCAGAAATCTCAGTAGAATATTCTTATAATTCTTTTAATTACTTGTAATTTTCTACAACTTTTGTGAAGTTTTCCCACACCTCAAATCAATGGAAAACAATGCCTAATCTCGAGTATTATTCGAGTTAAGTACAAGTTGTAGTCTGAATAATCAGCTTCTGGAACTTCAATTCTAATTTCAATTCTATATTCTTGTGATTTTGGAGAGGCTTCAAGCCTAGTTTCATTTTTCCTTTTTTCTTCAGTTTCATCCTCCGCGTTTTTTTCTTCATCCTCCTTTCTTTTCTTCTCCTCTTCCTTCATTTTCTTTGTCTCCATCTTCTTTTCTTTCCTTTTAATCATCTTCCCCTCCTTATGCTTCATCTTATTGAGTTTCTCCTCTAACTCCTGCACTCTCTTTTTCATTTCTGCATATTCCTTCTTCAAAAGTTCATTTTCTTCTTTTCGTCAACTGGAGATGCAGGAAGAGATAGCATTTTGTTGGCCCAAAAGCCTTCCACCCTAGTTTTGATGATGATTAACTCATGTAGTTATGTTTACTAATAATCTTATGTTATTTAAGTTTCAGATCATTAACCAAGATATTAGTTGGTGATTAGCTTCAACAAGATGTTTAGAAGCTTTTCATGATGATTCCAGGGCCAAAGCATCAAGATCATACCTTGCCTAGCCCATGGATGGAGTTTTGGAGCAAGTCAACTTGAAGATGAAGATCATCAAGAAGACTTAGGTATCCATAGTTTAGATAGTGTGTTTTAGATCCATTTGTAAAGCTTAATATAGTTGATATGCTCAAGTGCACTAACACACACGTTTTATGTTTTGGATTTGGTTTTCATGAATAGTAGATCAAAACAAGTTTACTTTATTTCTATGTATATTAGATATGTTCTAGATATACATACATGCTTTAAACTTGCTAGACAAACTTATTTTGACTATCCTATTCATGTATTGAAAAATCAAGTTTGATAAAAATACAAGTGTTGGTTTTGATAAAATTTGCAAGACTCAAAAATGAATTGATATGATTGATATATGTCTTGAAATTTTTATCACTTGTTTGGGTTTTGATATAAAATGTTAAAACAAGTTTTGTGGATTTTTAGAAGACTTAAAAGATTTTTTCAAAATATTTTTAAACTATTTTTCTGACCCAGATTTCTGTTCCAGGCTTCAATCAGTCGACTAAGTCAACTGACCTAGTCGACTTGGGTGAAGTCGGTCGACCGGGCCGGTCGACCGACGTGCACAAATCTGTGCACGTTTGGAGACAATGGGACGGTCGACTGTCCGGGTCGACCGGGTCTGAGAGCAGTGCTCTCTGTTTGTTTGGGTCGACCGTGCCGGTCGACCGTGGTTGCCCAACGGTCACATTTCTGACCGTTGGCGGTCGACCGGGCCAGTCGACCGTCAGCTTGTCAGGCTGCCACATCAGCCTAACGGCTAGTTTTCTGATGGGGCTATAAATACCCCATTTGTTTGAGGTTTTCACCAAGATTTTCAAGAGCAAAAATTCTCAGTTTTTGAAATGTTTTTTAAAAGATTTCAAAAGAGTTTTGTGCCAAAAAGATTCATCTTTGTATTGTTTTGGGTTTTTGGAAAATCAAAGAAAACTAGGTTTTGAGATTTTAATTTGAGCTTTCATTTTCTATCATTTACAAGAGACTTCCCAATTAGTTTTTCTTTGTTGCTTGTTTCCAAAAGCACCTAGCTTCCACACTTGAGCTATCATACTATCCTAATCTATTAGGATCCTTGTTTTGTGGAAAAGAGTGAAAAGAGAAGTGTTTGAGGTTAAGCCTCTAAGTTGTAAACCCTCCTTTATTTGTGTATCCCTCTTTGGTAGAGGTTGATCGGAGTGGTATTGAGTTTGGATCCCTCTTCGGTAGAGGTGATTGTGTTTGAGTTGTATTGGCTACGGGCCTTATCCCTCTTCGGTAGAGGTGGATTGTGGTTGTATTACCTCGGTGGCATTGAGAGAGGAGTTCGGTACTCCTATAGTGGATTGGAAATCCTACACGGTGGTGTAGGCGGGGATGTAGAGCTAGGGGCTCGAACCTCGAAACATATCTTTGTGTTTGCGTTTGATCCACTTGTCTTTAACTCTCTCTCTTTATATTGTGCAAAGCATCATTCATAACATCATATCATATTTGCTTGTGTTGAGCATAATTCATATTGTCATATCATACATATCTATTTGCTTGTGTTGCCTTGCATATATTCATATTGCTATTCATCCTTATTTGCTTGGCTTGCTTGTGTGTGTGCCTAACTTATACTTAACCAACAAGAGCTTCACATAGCACCTCAACCCATTCAAGGGGAATCAAGAGGAGTTAGTCCAGAGCCCTTCACGGGGAATTTGGCTACACTTGTTGTGTTGTATTAAATTTGTGCAAGATTTGCATTAGCTTCCACATTTAGCGCATTTAGTTCTTAGATTAGCACTTACACCTATTCACCCCTCCCTTCTACGGTTTTTTCAATTGGTATCAGAGCTAGTGCTCCTGATACTTAGGCTTAACATCCTAGGAGTGAGATCCATTTTCTTGCTAATCTATTGTTTGCATTTGCTTGTTTGCACACATATAGTTTGGACCCATGGTCTTCATGACCCCTCCTATGTTTGACATTTCTAGACTTGAGATTTGGAAGGTTATGATGAGTAGCTATTTGAAGACCCTAGGTTTGCATGTCTTTCTTGCGGCCACCAAGAAATGCTATCTTGGAGATCGCAAGCATATAGGGGCCAATGCATTAGCCCTTGAGGCTATTAGAAGCACATTATCTAAAGATTATCTTTTACGTGTTTCTAACTTTGATTCCGCTTTTGTAGTGTGGAACAAATTGACAACAACCACCACCTCCGAGCTTCAAGTACAAATCCAAGAAGAGGAGTCTAGTGGAGAATCCGACTCACAATGCTTGATGGTCCAAGGGAATGACTCCCTTGAGGTACAATCGGAAACCCACTTAGATAATGATGATAGTGCTAGTTCTTCATGTAATGAGAATATTGATCCCCATGCTTTGAATGAAGAACTATCAATTGTTTGTGAAAAGTTAATAGAAAAATATAAGATTTTGAAAAAGAAAAGTCTAGAAATTGAAAAAGAAAATAAAAGTTTACATTCTAGACTTGATTGTGTTTTGCAAGAGAAGGTTGAGGTCTATAATGAAAGGGATTCATTAAAATCTCAACTTGAACTTGCACTTAAAGAAAATGAATTTTTAAAATCTAAAAATGATTGCCATGCAATTTTGAAGAAAAATGAAAATTTGTCTTCGAAAGTTGATTTTGTTTTAAAAGAGAATGTTACTTTAAAAATAAAATTATTTCTATTTCAAATGAGTTGAATGTTTGTTTAGATAAGAATATTGTTTTGCAAAATAAGATGGATGCACATGTTTGTCATGCTAGTGTAGCTTCTTCATCTAGTCTACCTATTGCATGTACCGCTTCTTCTAAGATTAATGATGATATTTGTATGATAAAGAAGAGAGTAGATTGTTTGGGCTCCACTATGAGCCAATGTGCCATGAATCATACACACTTGGAATCTTTGGTTCGAAAGAAACAAGTTCTATCCTTTATGCATGCACACCCTCCACGGCATACACATGCTCCTCACGGACACACCCATCACCATATGTATGCTCATGTGTACACTTGTACACATTGTGGACGTAAGGGCCACCTTGCTAGATTTTGCTTTGATAGATTACATAATGTAAATTTAGCAAAAAATTTTGTTTGGGTTAGAGAAGGGACTAACCCCCATGGACCCAATAAGATGTGGGTACCAAAGACCACCCCTCCTATTATTTTTGATGTAGGTGTGGGCTCTCACATGACGTGAGAGTGATGACACCTTAGAGTGGATGCGTTCCGGACTTAAAAGGAAATCAATTGGATGCATCACTTTCAAGGGAAGATTTGGTGGAGAGGACCACCATGTTTTGGAGACAAGGGAAGTTGCCTTCTAAGTTTTGGTAACGATTCCTAACTCATAATTTTTATTTACATGCTTTCCATGTTTATCATATATATCATGTTTCATTGTTTAGTGATTAGTATGAAAATGCCATGTTAATTAGATTCTTGATATACATGTATAGTATTTGAGACACCCATGTTTAATATGGATTATTACTTTGTGTTCTCACATTTGATTAGCCATCATATACATCATAAATCTAATAACATGTGGATATTCATAATAATCATGTTTTTGTTTACCATGTTGATTTTTATCTTGTTTTTATGCTTTATGCCTTGACTACACGTTTAGATGTTAGTTTTCATTAAAACTAGAAGATTTATACTTGTGCATATAGTGGGCCACAAATAAATCTATATATGTTGGGCTTGATTGCTTATTTGAACCCATTAGATGTGCTAGTATAGTCTAGTTTTGATGATTCATACATTTCAAACTTGTATTCCATTTTTGGATTTGTTTTATGAATTTTCACTTCATGTATATGTTTGTATTGCCAAACTTTAAGATATACATGTATACCCCTTGAGTCATTTGCCTTTCATGCAAATCTATATATGGACTCAATTGTGTTTAGGGATATGTATGTATACTTATTGTGTTGACAATTCATACATATACCATGAAATGAAATTTTTTTTGGAGGAAGATTTAGTTTGATTTTGTGTTTAATTGTTTAACTTCATGTATATGTCTATCTTGTCCAAACATTAGATATACATGTTTATCCTTTTTGAGCCACGTGCCTTCATGCATATACATTTGTGGACTCTTTATGTTTTGGATATGTATGTATACTTTAGTTTGTATTAGACATACATATGCCTTGAAGATTAAAAAGTTTAGATGATTTTCATGTTTCATGATTTAAGGAATAATTGAGCTTAATTGGATATTTCATAATGCCATGTCACACATTACTTGTACACTCACCATTTTTTTCTCATGAGTATGTTTTCATGAGCTTGTACGGACTTTATTGAATATTGAGTGTTTTAAGTGCTATGTGATTTACATGTGTTTTATGAAAATTATTTTTGTTGTATTCCTTACTTGAAGGATTTCGTACTAGTTTAAAAGATTTTCCATTTAACTAGTTACGATATTCTTCATTTTGGTAGAGTTTTTCAAACTAAGCTTATTTTCAAATCTATTTTTGAAAACCCCTACCATCCACGGGAGGTTGGATGGGAGTCCATGCCTTGTATGTTTATATTGAAAATCATTTTAAACTTGTGCATGAGATGGGAGGTAGTTATATGAGTTATACCATGCTTTTATTGTTATGTCAATTGGTATCATTGAACTCTTTCAATTGGTATCAATTTTGATCCTTTGTGTATACTCATATGTTTATTGTGTATGTATATTTTCAATTGGTATCATCTATTGGTGATTGATACTTATTCTATTTCATACACATATACTTGTTTTATTTGTGCTTAAGATATAAATTTTTCACACAAATCTTGTTTATGCTAGAGCTTGAGCTTCAACTTTATTTCAATTGATTTAGTTTTCAATTGGTATCCTATTTCAAGCCTATGCATAATTTTTGTTGGTATTTCATAAAGGGGGAGAAAATTCGATTTTCATATTTCAATTGGTATTTGTATTTCCACTCCCGCACTTTATGATAGAAAATAGTCATTTCAATTGTTTATTTGGCTTAAAATGAAAAATACTATCTTTTGATATCAAGATGTCTTCTGTTTTAAATTGGTATCTAAAAAAAAATTTGTTTAAAGTAAAATACAAAAGTTTTGATTTGTATTGACTATATGCAAGGAGAGCTTAACATCTCTTCTACATATAGATTCATGTTGAGTGTATCTTGTATTGAAGAGCTTAACATCTCTTCTTTATGTGGTACACGTGTGTAGGGGAGCTTCACATCTCCTCTTATGCATTACATAATGTGTGTTATGTGAATTAGGGCTTAACATCCCTCCTTCATGTAATGCATATGTGTAGGGAAGCTAACTTAGCGTCTTCCTCTTCATGAATGTATATAGCATATAACATTTTTTAATCTTTGTTTATTTTCAATTGATATCAAGATGCTTCATTGACATATTTTTCAATTGATATCATGTTTTAATAGTCACCCCTTATTGACCTTGTTTTTGTTTTTAGACAAAAAATGGGGAGAACATTATTTTTATTGTTTTGATTGACAAAAAGGGGAGAAAGATTTTTACCCCTCATTTTATTATTTTGATTGTTTACCCCTTTGTTGATGATTGACAAAATGGGGAGAATAATTTGAGTTTTATATATGTATACTTATGTTTTTGCATATATTAAGTTTTATTGGTATCTAGAGCATCTAGTGTTTTTGTTAATGTTTTATTAATTTAATTGGTATCTAGAGCTTCTAGAATATGTTTATGTTTTTTATGCATATTGATGCATACAAGTTTATGTACATTCATTGCATATCTATTGTTTATTTGTTTATGCATGAGTTAAGGGGAGCTTCTTTGAAGCTTAACTTTAATTCATGCATATATAACTCCATGAGTTTTGTCATCATCAAAAAGGGGGAGATTGTTGGCCCAAAGGCCTTCCACCCTAGTTTTGATGATGATTAACTCATGTAGTTATGTTTACTAATAATCTTGTGTTGTTTAAGTTTCAGATCATTAACCAAGATATTAGTTGGTGATTATCTTCAACAAGATGTTTAGAAGCTTTTCATGATGATTCCAGGGCCAAAGCATCAAGATCATACCTTCTTGCCTAGCCCATGGATGGAGTTTTGGAGCAAGTCAACTTGAAGATGAAGATCATCAAGAAGACTTAGGTATCCATAGTTTAGATAGTGTATTTTAGATCCATTTGTAAAGCTTAGTATAGTTGATATGCTCAAGTGCACTAACACACACGTTTTATGTTTTGGATTTGGTTTTCATGAATAGTAGATCAAAACAAGTTTACTTTATTTCTATGTATATTAGATATGTTCTAGATATACATACATGCTTTAAACTTGCTAGACAAACTTATTTTGACTATCCTATTCATGTATTGAAAAATCAAGTTTGATAAAAATACAAGTGTTGGTTTTGACAAATTTGCAAGACTCAAAAATGAATTGATATGATTGATATATGTCTTGAAATTTTTATCACTTGTTTGGGTTTTGATATAAATGTTAAAACAAGTTTTGTGAATTTTTAGAAGACTTAAAAGATTTTTTCAAAATATTTTTAAACTGTTTTTCTGACCCAGATTTCTGTTCCAGGCTTCAATCAGTCGACTAAGTCAACTGACCTAGTCGACTTGGGTGAAGTCGGTCGACCGGGCCGGTCGACCGACGTGCACAAATCTGTGCACGTTTGGAGACACTGGGACGGTCGACCGTCCAGGTCGACCGGGTCTGAAAGCAGTGCTCTCTGTTTGTTTGGGTCGACCGTGCCAGTCGACCGTGGTTGCCCAACGGTCACATTTCTGACCGTTGGCGGTCGACCGGGCCGGTCGACCGTCAGCATGTCAGGCTGCCACATCAGCCTAACGGCTAGTTTTCTGATGGGGTATAAATACCCCATTTGTTTGAGGTTTTCACCAAGATTTTCAAGAGCAAAAATTCTCAGTTTTCTGAAGTGTTTTTTAAAAGATTTCAAAAGAGTTTTGTGCCAAAAAGATTCATCTTTGTATTGTTTTGGATTTTTGGAAAATCAAAGAAAACTAGGTTTTGGGATTTTGATTTTATCTTTCATTTTCTATCATTTACAAGAGACTTCCCAATTAGTTTTTCTTTGTTGCTTGTTTCTAAAAGCACCTAGTTTCCACACTTGAGCTATCATACTATCCTAATCTATTAGGATCCTTGTTTTGTAGAAAAGAGTGAAAAGAGAAGTGTTTGAGGTTAAGCCTCTAAGTTGTAAACCCTCCTTTATTTGTGTATCCCTCTTTGGTAGAGGTTGATCGGAGTGGTATTGAGTTTGGATCCCTCTTCGGTAGAGGTGATTGTGTTTGAGTTGTATTGGCTACGGGCCTTATCCCTCTTCGTAGAGGTGGATTGTGGTTATATTGCCTCGGTGGCATTGAGAGAGGAGTTCGGTACTCCTATAGTGGATTGGAAATCCTACACGGTGGTGTAGGCGGGGATGTAGAGCTAGGGGCTCGAACCTCGAAACATATCTTTGTGTTTGCGTTTGATCCACTTGTTTCTAACTCTCTCTCTTTATATTGTGCAAAGCATCATTCATAACATCATATCATATTTGCTTGTGTTGAGCATAATTCATATTGTCATATCATACATATCTATTTGCTTGTGTTGCCTTGCATATATTCATATTGCTATTCATCCTTATTTGCTTGGCTTGCTTGTGTGTGTGCCTAACTTATACTTAACCAACAAGAGCTTCACATAGCACCTCAACCCATTCAAGGGGAATCAAGAGGAGTTAGTCCAGGGCCCTTCACGAGGAATTCGGCTACACTTGTTGTGTTGTATTAAGTTTGTGCAAGATTTGCATTAGCTTCCGCATTTAGCGCATTTAGTTCTTAGATTAGCACTTACACCTATTCACCCTCCCTCTAGGTGTTTTTTCACCCCTGTTATTGCTTCTTGTGATTATCTTGAATCTTATTTTCTTTCTCCTCTACAATTTTAAGTCCAAATGTTTCAAACTCTTCTTTAGATATATTCTTCATTCTTTCATTAACCTGCAAGTATGAGAGTGAATATATAAAATGTCAACTCAAAATGCAAAACAACATTTATAGGATTGTGACTATGATCGTAGTCCTCATATACACTGACAAATAGTGACTTTTGAGAGGATTGCAACAGTGGTCACAGTTCTCATAAAACTACATTTTTTTGAATGTTAATCGCAGTCCTCATGTACACTGATAAATAATAACTTTTTGAGAGGACTGCAATCGTAGTCACAGTCCTCATAAAATCACATTTTTTTTTAATTTTTTTAGAATTGCAACTATGATCACAGTGCTCATCTACATTGACAAATTGTGTCTTTTGAGAAGACTGCAATCGTGATCGCAACTCTCATAAAACTATATTTTTTAGTGTTTTTTAGGACCGCGTCTATGATCACGATCCTTATAAAACTCCATTTTTTTGAGTATTTTGTGAGGATCGCGACCATAGTCCTAAAAATTTAAATTACTAAATTTCTTTTTTTTTAAATTTTAGTACTCACATGTTCTTCTATCTGAAATAGATCATGAATGTCGATGAAACTGTTGATTTCATGCAAGTCCCACCTAACTTCCCATGGTGTTTTCTGATCCATTTTCTTGGTTCAATCACGATGACGTATTCACAAAATCAATCCTGTAGCAAGCAAATGTTATATCAGTTAGGTAAGAAGCATCAATTACTATCTTAATAATAATTTCAATGATAATTAATATATGCTTACGGGAATTTGTAGTGGGCATCATATTATCTCAGCAGTAGTAATTGTGAACTTCTTGAGTGACTCGACAAGAGTTTCATGTACAGCTTTAGTCCAATTTATTGCCTTCAAACTAATCATGTCCACAATTTGGTTTACCAGGGACCATGTGACCAAGATACTACGGCTGGTAAAGAATAAAGTACATACCATGTATAGTATCATCAATGTGGCGAAGTCTATCGCCGTCAGCTTATGTGTATCATTAATTTCTTCACCTAGTGTATTCAGTTGTCTGCGCTACTCATCTTCAGTTATATCCTTAAGAGTTCTTTGTTTTTTTTGCACTCAACAATTTGTTTATAACTTTTTCAGTTGATCCTCTAGTTATATATTTAATATCTCCAAAATAATGCTTCAAGAATTCTCTCTGTTTATTACACTTTCTATTCTGAAGGAGATCAACCCTCAATGCAGGCAGCCCAAATGTAAACGCTACATCTTTTACTGATAGTTTAATACTCCTTCCTCCAATGGTGAATTGTTGAGCATTCTTGTCATATCTTTCTAAAAGAATTGATATCCCTATGTTTTGACTTTAGTCTTTATTTTCTTCTCTAAGCATTTGCTCGCAGAAGGCCATGAATATTCTATCAAATAGTGTTTTCTTAACAGCATTAACATAATCTACATGAACTTTTTTCTTTTCAGTTGATTGATCAAGATGATCATAGACTTCAAGCTTGGACCTAAATTGTCAAATTTCTTTTTGCTGAGACATCTTTCCTGAAGCAGAAAAAATCAAATGAAAGAAATATTAGTGTTTTAAGATGGTCGCAAAGAAATATTAGTGTTTTAAGATGGTCGTTGTCACAACAAAGAATGATGATTATGGCATTTTGCAGGTACCGCGCGATCATGGTCGCGGTCCATGTAAATAATGAGAAACATGTCATTTATTGTAGGGAATGCGACCATCGCAGTCCATGTAAAGAAAGAAAAACAAGTCATTTTTTTGGAAACAAGTCAACAAGTCATTTTTTTTTTAAAGGACTGCAATCATGGTCATAGTCGTATTGATAAATGAGAAACAGTTTAGTTTTTTAAAGGCCGCAGTTCATTTGAAAAATGAGAAACAGTCTATTTTTTAAAGACTGTGATCATAGTCGCAATCCTACTGATGAATGAGAAACGGTTTTTTTTTAAAGGATTGCGATCATAGTCGCACTCCATTTGAAGAATGAGAAACAGTTCATTTTTTAAAGGACTGCGATCATGATCGCAGTTCATTGATGAATGAGAAATGGTTCATTTTTTTAAAGGACTGCGATCATGATCGCAATCCAATTGAAAAATGAAAAAGAGTTCATTTTTTAAAGGAAGACGATCATGATCGTAGTCCTATTGATGAATAAGAAACAGTTTATTTTAAAGGATTGCGATCATGATCGCAGTCTATTTGAAGAATTAGAAACAATTCATTATTTAAAGGATTGCGATTATGATCGCAGTCTTTTTGAAGAATTAGAAACAATTCATTATTTAAAGGACTGCGATCATGGTCGCAGTCCATTGATGCATGAGAAGCAGTTCATTTTTTTAAAGGACCGCGATCATGATCGCAGTCCATTTGAAGAATGAGAAACATAAAGAACTGCGTTCATGATCGTAGTCCATTTGAATAATGAGAAACAATTTATTTTTTAAAGGACTGCGGTCACGGTTCTAGTCTTATTGATGAATGAGAAACAGTTCATTTTTAAAGGACTGAAATCATTGTCGCGTCCATTTGAAGAATGAGAAACAATTCATTAAAAGACTGCGATTATGGTCGTAATCCTATGATGAATGAGAAACAAGATAATTTTGCAGAGATTGCGCTCATGATTATAGTCGCATTCCCATTAAAAAAACAAAAAAACATAAAAATCCCAAAAAAAAACTAGGGCTTGCATTCATGAAAAAAACTTTTTTAAATGATTGATGAGGTATAAGAGTTTTCTAGGGGTTTTGATGTTGAAAATATACCTTTTCTTCTGATTTCTTCTGCAAATCGCTCCAAGATTACTCGAATATCTCTAAACAGATCGAGATGAACGTGATTTCCAGCATTTTTTTTATTCAGTTCTTTCGCTGTAGTTGTTGTCGCTCAGATTTTACTCGCAATCTTTTGGAATTAGGGTAGAAAATGATCGAACTCAAAGTAAAAAAGAGGGAGGGGTATTTCTGCCTTTAGCCACTGATAACCGCCTCAGATGTCAGACACGTAGATGAATCGTGTGGATTTTTAAAAAGAAGGTGGATGTGTTGAATCCTGCCCCTACATGTTCATCACATGAATATCCATTGGTTTTGATGATAACAAACTTATATTTACACACACACAAACACTTGTGTATATGTATTTTTGTACTCACATATGTCTTGGAGCACAAATGGAAGATATTTTGATGTAGACATAGCACATATATGACGATCAAGGAGTATAAAATCTTAAAAGGATTTTTTTTACTTTTTTGTATTTTTTTATTTTTAGAAATTTGTTAAAAGCCTTGAACACACAAGTTTTTCACTTCCCTAGTCGACTACTCCTTATCCCTAGTCGACTAAGTCTAGACTGATATTTTAACTCTTTCAATTTATATACCTGCTAGTCGACTAACCCAATAACATAGTCGACTTATAGAGTTATACAGAAAATAAACTGTTGTCAGTTTAGACATTGTAGTCGACTAATAAGTGATTGATACACAGACCTAGTAGATTACCCATCATACCTAGTCGACTATAACTAATTCAACAGAGACATAAAATTTGTTTCTATTTTAACATAGTCAACTACCCCAAATCATTAGTCGACTAATATAGCAAATTTTGATGTGTAGTCGACTAATTCCTGATCCTAGTCGACTAGCTAGTCAGTTTCTGACTGTTGGACAGATGTGTAAGTTCTTAATTTTCTGGTATTTTTTCACTCTTTTATGATTCAAATTCAAATCAAATAACCACCCCAACTGATTGAACTCTTCATCTATAAATGAAGGTTGATTTATTTTGGTTTATACACAATTTTATAGATAAAATTTTGTCAAAATTCTGACTAAAAATTCTGTTCTTTAGAAAAACTCTTTTTGATTCTTTCTTCACCAATTCAGTTCCTAGTGAAGAAATTCTGAGAGTTCCACTATAAGATCCTTATAAATTCACTTCCACACAAAAATCAAAGATTATAGAACAATTTGTACTCAAAAGGTCTTCTCGGTGTAGAGAAGAGGTGTATAGATTTGACGAGGGAGTTTGTCAAGTGGTGTATTATTTGGTTTTAAGTGTTTCAAAATCAAGTTAAGGAAAATCCCAAGCGAGTTACTTGGGGACTGGATGTAGGTCAAGGGGACTAGATATAGGAGAAAATCTCTTGTGTTTACACTTGTGCATTTCTGAGTTTTGTCCTGTGCATATTTATTTTTCTTGCAAGTTATTTACATTTCTTATTTAGAATTTTAAAATACTATTCACCCCCCCTCTAGTGTTTGTGTTGCCATAATTTTAGATCCTACAGGCTGAAGCGAATAAAATTATGGAGGTGAATTTTTTTCTAATTACGGTTTGACACGAGGATATAGCGAAATTGTCCTTATTTTATTACTTGGGTTGAAAAATAGCTGTAAGCACTGGAACACTAAAAGAAAGGAGAAAGAAGCTCACAAAAAAGAAATAATTTTTAAAGGTCAGAATTATCCTTTTGACAACCCTAATCGGTCCCCCTATCAAGCATGTGAATCGGCAATAAGACTCCACAATTGTTTTTAAGTCTCAGACTCTCAATTGAGTGGTGAAATTCAAAAGTGAGCCTTGCCGAATCTAAAACCCAATAATAAATCCCAACATAATTTATATGAAATGTAGATAATTAATTGTACTAGCAACTTATAATGAAGATTACTACGATAAATTTCATCAGAAGTAGATTGATCAAATTAGAAAATCAAGTCCTGATGGTATCACAACTCACATTATGTTCAGTTATTGTAAACAAAACCATCCACAATAGAATGTGAAATATGAATTTTGACAATTTGCATATAAAAAAAAATTAGTTCTCACGAAGCAAACGAGATGGTGGACACAAGAATTTTTCCCAGAGTGGGAATATATAAATATATTCAAATTTAAAAAAATTTAGCTTATGGAGCTCTCATAAAAAAAAAATTAAAAGGTTATATCAGCAACATTATATATGGCCAATTGTAACAAGCATGGCTGCATGTATGCTCTCAAACAAAAAATTATTTATACTCTCATACACAAAATTACAAGGAAAAGTATACAAACCATATTAAAATATTTCTATGCCAGCCTCTGTTCTTCACAAATTTTTGTACTTCAAGGGATTCTCAAAACTTAAGATTCTTCTCGTTCCTCCAAATGCTTTCTTTGTGCTTATTTAGAAGACCAAAAGAGTTCACAGTAAATAGGATTACAGAAAGAAAGCAAGAGGCAAGTTAACTACATTCTTCATATCAATAAATATCACAAATAGGACAAATAAAGGAGGAGAAAAGCCAGAATAAAGGATAATTATGTCAAAGAATTTTAGAACTTTTCTCCTCTTACATTTCAAAACAATAATCCAATGTTCACAATAATTCTTCAGAACTCAAAAATAATTCTTCAAACCAAATTATGAAAATGTATTCCGGTAATCTTATTACTGTAAAACTTTACATGACATTTTAGGAGTTGAGAAGACTCGACAAAATTTATCTTGAGAATTTTGTTTGAGAGATTGGATTTGGCATCATATTCGAAAATAGAATGCCAAATATCTAACCAAAATTTCTGATCTTGATTTCGATTAACTGCTAGAATCAGATATCAAAGCTAAAGGGAGAGACAAAAGGAGATGATTACAAACTTCAGAATCAAATAGTTGGGATTGAGGCTTTTGCCAGGAATACGACTGATTACCTCTCCATCAACAAAAACATAAAATACAAGCATGTATTCCATGTCTTTTGAACTCCCAGTATGTGCTTCTCCAGAAAGAGAAACCATTAACTTTCTAATCTACAACTACAACATGCACAAACTTCTCATAAAAAAACTGCAACGTTTATCCGCTGTTCATGCTCCAAAACAGAATGAATTGATCACAAATAATACTTTAACAGTATTATGAAAATCTATGAACATTCTGTGTTGCAGTTCTGCAAAACTGTTGGGTTGCTATGAGATCCTGAGCACATGAGAATGCAGTCCTGGGCCAGGAGCTATATAATGAAATGCATCAAATGTACCAGAAATGCATAATTGCGGAATAGTTTATATAATGAGTGTATAGCTACATCAAATTATGGAGTATTCATCTAATATGGTCAGAATGCTGATACAACTTTCATGTATCAAGAATCTCTCTAATAAGCCATTGTTTATTAGCAACAAGCATCAAGATGAATATCCGTGGCAGTAATGCCAAATATCAGCTAGAATGCAGCATATCCTATGAGCTGAGCAAACCACTCAAATAAAAATCACTTATCATATCACTTGTATACATAGTTATATAATACACAAGACAGTAGTAAGATAACCTTAGAAAAATATCTCAAGCAAAAAAGAATACCAAAAAGGATGACATGAACAAAATTCATTGATAACTAAAAAAAATCAGAGGATAGGCAAAGAAATTCACAAGAACATGAAATCTCCAAGTCTGATGTTACTTTGATAGATTAGGTTTTCTATATCCAGTTTGTTAATTCTAAAGATCTGCACTCATATTAACGTCGGACAAGCATGTTAGCAAGCAAGCACTAAGCAGAAATGCATAAGAAGATAAATGAATCAAGCAAACCCTTCAGTTATAAACCTGCTCTAGAATAGCTTGTATATATTGCTGTTTTAAAACACATGATGGTGCTCTGGTCATAGTTTAAAAACAGCCCCAAGCATCACAAAGGGAGGAAGATAGTGATCATTGTCATGAAAGAAAGAAAAAAATGTTGATAATTAAAACACTCAGGAGAAAAGATACAAAAGATAAATGGAATGTTTCACAACCTCACATAATTCAAGCTCATAGAAGAAAATATAGTCACTGCAAGGTTAGCAAGTAGGTTTCATCGTATGAAATGGCATGTGCCCACATGCAATATAGGAGTGCATTTGCCTGTAAAATGTGTCGTCATAAAAAGCAGACACAATAAGCAAACATTTTGCTACATTGCAATATCCCATATATTGCATAGGGGTTAGTAGATACTAACCCGACAGGTTAAAGTACGGAAAGTAAACAGGAGTAAGTTGCAAAGATATGTCTTCGTTTTCAATGTTTAGCTTCCTTCGAACATGCTACTTCAATGGTCGCCAACCATCAGTTACCTGTTACTTACAACTATTACCTTGTTTTGTTTTCATGTGAAGCTTCAATTCAGTTCAAAATAAATTTAAAAAATAATAAATATCAAGTAGCAAAGGGTAAAAATCACATTTGAGTGATCTGAAAACTATAAAGCAACTGAAAAATGGAGTGCAACCTAAGCTTCTACCTGAAGGGGGGGAAATTTGGAGAACTATGCACTATTTGCATAAAGAGAGAAAAGTCCAGGGTGAGACTGACTACTTTTTTTCCATTATGGTAAATGAGATACATAAACTAGAAAGCTAGTAAGGTAAAGATATAATAATAAATAATAAATTATATATTTGACATGGTCGCAGAGAAACCTGCCTCAATGTTGACATCAAGAAGGTTTTCTGTGAGAGAATCATCAGATACTGGCTGCAGTTTGATACTCGAGGCATTTAAATGGATGAAACAATAAATTGGCTCCAGTTTCTATCATGGACCATGGTGAGTGGATTCCCTTTCGTTTTATGTACTGGTAAGCCGGGAAAAAAGATTTATCAATCATCTTATTTCTTTTGAGTCAAAATGATATAAACAATGCTTCCTACTGACAGAATGCTAATATTTCATGAAACTGACATTAGCTCCATAAAAGCTGTAGAAAGAGTATTTTTCTCATTTGCAGGGATTTGTGTATTTAGGATATTACAAAGTACTTTCTCCATCGGGTAGCCAATGGAAGGAGAAAACCAAATTCCCACACTACTATTTCTAAGCAAGGGCATAAGAACATAAGTCTCCCCAGTAAGTCCAATTCCAAAATCTCAGGGGACAAGACTGAAGTCAAATTGATTGCTGAGTTATAATTTACCGAGGCTTCACATAACAAGAAGAGTCTGATGTTGGTGAGCATCAAACTTTGCAGACAGGTTTACATCTGGCTCTGGAAATACTCCACTACTCAAAAATATTCTTCATTGGTAGGGAAGGTTCAGGTCCAACTCGACTTGTGGAAATCAGGATTATCATCTCTTGGTGGGATATGGAGATGTTTAAAATTGTATCAGCAGCTTTGAGCATGTTTGGTTAGATGTTTTCAACTTCCAAGATATGTCATTCTAATAGAATACCTGATGAGTTGAATTTCCTTGGAAGGATTCTCATGCAATGTGTTTGCAGATACATTGTAGCAAAAGGAAAAGGTGCCCAAGGATTAAGAGCTAAATCAGATATTGCTTTCGGCACTACTGTAGATCTTACTAGGGCTGTTATCACTGATAACTCTTCAATGTTGCCAGCGTAGAGGTGATTAAATCATCTGAAGGATTCGTGCTTTTGAAATTTCAGAGAAAATGCTATGAAATTCTTATGTTTGGAGACGCTATGCAATCCTAACTAAATGCACGCAAGAAAATTTTGTCATGTGGATGTTTGACAACGGAGGGGAGGAAACATAAAAACAAAAGACCACAAGTTTTATCAAGGGAAATTGATCAAGATTTGGATACAGAATGGTCTCACAGAGGTAGATTATCCATGTGAAAGGAACATGGCTGCAAAGATTATGGGCTGAAGTAGATAACTGTAAGCTTAGAAGAGTCGTGACTAGTAATGTATATAAGAAAGTCATGCTAACGAGTCTAAATTTCTCAAATATGCTAAGAGTTCTAATACCTTTAAACAAAATATATGCTTCTCCTTAAAGAAATAGAACCTATTTATGTTAAGAGAAAAGGCTGGACCATGTGAAAATCTAAATCAAAGATTTCTCAGTAACTCAAAACAGATCCAAGCAGAATATCTTTGGTGCACATTACAGTACAATATGCATTTTATTGTTAAAGACGTATAAATTTTCTAATTTATATCCATTAATACTATTGACTATAACGATGTTGAGGAGCTTGACGGGTAAAGTTCCACTGCAATAACTTGGCGTGCTTTGAAGATACTGATGCATAGAACATATATGACATCTATGGGTTGAGGTGACTGGGAACATGTGGATGCGCCATGTAGCAAATTGGTTTAACCTCAAAAGCTTCTACTGGTCAAACAAAAATCATTAGCTTGGCCTCCTCTTGTCATATTCTGCAATAAGTAGTAATAGACCACATACGCATTTGAGACCTATTGAGTAAAACATGACTTTTATTATAGCATTCTTCTAAGCTAATTCAGCGCTTATGAAGAAAAAGCTATTCATGAGAATTTAGACTTGAACTCCAGCAAATAAATCTGCAACTTATTGGACAAAGATGCAATTCCTGACCTTGTGAGGTAACAACAAATTGGCTGAAAATGTTGGCAAGTCCAAAACAAATAGCCTTAACTAGATGAACCCTTCACAATGCCCACAAGTGCGTGCTTAAACAGACATCTGTGTCCACACTCTTCACAATACTATACTGACCCCCTCACCATCATCTTCTAAGCTTTTTCCCAAGAAAATGGGGCCAGAATAAAGCACAAGGCTCCATGGAGAGATTGACCAAATTTTATTACATAGTTGTCAACCTAACATCAATAGTTCAATACTCTAAGAGGGGCTTGCCATAAGTCCTAAAGGAAAATTCCTGGATAGCAAAACCTACCTTGTTGACAGTTTGCTCAACAAATCAAATAACTTCAACCTCATAAGTATTTCATGGTGCCAGTTGAAAATCCTCCAACTACAGCTTGTGGTCGTACATTATTTGATAGCTATGATTCCTAAACATTTTCGATACAACCTCAAATCATATTCAATAATTAGCAATGAAGTCTCCATAGCTGTCAAGGATACCCTTAACTTCCAGCTAAATAATGCTTGTCAAGGAGGATGAGAAAATTGCAACATGATTGCAAAAATACAATACTAAGATGAAAAAAGCTGGATAATGTACCAAAATTATCCCAGGTGCTGGTTTCTAAAAAAATCCACATTGCTTCCTAACTTAAAGCACAAGAAACACTTATTGGGCATACTTGCTTCCTCTCTTTCTTTTTCTCCATCATTTTCTCCTTTAAAAGTTTGACTATTCTTGGAATCTAAAGTGGAGCAAGAATCTGGAATAAGTGAAATCATAATTCAGCCAAGATAGGAGATTGATATTCACAAATCAACCAATATTCCACCAGAAGGGCAAGGGCATGTCCAAACATATGCACAAAAAAGTGACTTGCTATAAGTGTATTATTATGTCTAAATCACAAAATATGACACAATATATCAGCAAACAGCACAAGCTAGAAGGTGTCAGCATGGAAATGTGGCAACTGAGTATGTGTCTCGTTTAATTTTTATGGCTCAGGTCAAAAAATACTCATCAGGCACAAACATTTATCAGCTGGGTCAGCTCCATAACCTATTTTATGTATGATAACTTGCTACTGTGATATTCATTTAACTTTTCAAAATTCCTATCCCATAGTACCTCTCTTTGACGAGATTTCATTTTAATACTTGCACATGTAAACAGGCATAAAATTCAATTATCAATATCCTTATTCAAATGGATCTCTCGAGTTAATCACAAATATATTATTTTTCCAAAACACATTTTTTAAGGTATAGGCAGTAATGTATATTAAATATGTAGTAAATTCAGTAGCACCAATAAACAAATATAGTATATATAAATTATTATAAACTTCTTTTTTTTCTCCCTGCGATATGCATTAGACCACATGTTTAAGTTTGAGGGTGAGCTGATGTCTTCCAACAAAAGCTGGATGGTTGTATACAGGGATAGTAAGGATGATATGATTGCTCGTTGAAGATGATCCGTGGCAGTAGGTATATTCCCCTAGTATATATGTTCTAAGCGCGTGTATGTATGTGGGACATTTCCTTTCCATATTTGTGGTTTGTTGTTTGTGCTAGAAAATTTACAAGTTACTGAATGCCCTGTGAGTTGACACCCATCTTCTTTCTTTGACAGAGAATTCTGCAGCATGGTTCGCAAGATTAATATCTACACGAAAGAGGAGTTCCAAAAGATGAATCCAGGAACACTGAGCCCAGAAGCAAAGAGATTTCAAGTGCTACAGAAGAAAAAATGACGGAGAAAGAAATAATGATCCCCTTGCCAACATCAGCTGCCAATCCTGATAAAAGCTAGTAATGTAAGTATCTGCTATTTATCTTGTTGACAACCGTGAAACTGAAATTGTTAGTGGGAAGCTTTTGAATCAAAATCCACGAGATGTAATCATAAGATTTACGGTAGAAAAATGCATCGTTGTTGAAACCAGTACCAATTATGTCTTACATATTTGAGATCCATCAACATTCTGTCTCTGAGGAGAAAATTTCATGTTACCGGGCGAATAATCCTTTTTTGTTCTATAATGCAGGTTTCTCTAAGACTGGTGGACATGCAAGGCTTTTTAAAACAGATGTGTCGAAAAAATACTACTTTATGAGGCCACTTGTGTAGGCACCATATACGAGATTCTAAGTATTCCTCTACCGTATTCGTTCAACCCCCCCCCCCCCCCCCCACACACACGCACGCGCGCGCCCCGCAAAGGACTACAGGAAATTTAAGGCTGATACTCCTAGATGTCCCCTCTCTCCCAAGGTATGATGGGAAAAAAAAACATAATCAATAAAAATCAACCTTTTGAAAAAGTACAATCAATTTGCTTCATTGACAATTTTACCTCAAATATTCAAAACTAGGAACAACAAACTCACCTAGGTGATGCTCGATATAATTCCCACACTTTGATTTCCATTCAGACTCTCATTATCAGGTTCATCCAAGCAGCACTCGCTACTCAACCAACCAGTTTTATTTCCCAACCATGGATGTCTGTCTTCATAACTACACAGATGCAATCTTAATCTTTTGAAAGATCTTCAAACAAAACCTCGATAACAAGCTGTACAGTCCCACAAGAAGCAAAAAATTGACCAGCCTATCTACCTACAACCTCATAACATATGCACCGTAAATAAGCCACCACATGGGACCTGGTCTCTTCAATAGGAAACCAACTCCGTCTCTGCCCCTCAAATCCTGTTATAAGTCATAGCCTCGGTCAAGAACAGTGGTACTATGGTTTTTGTAAAACTGTAGTACTATCACTATTAATAGAAATCTTAATCTAATTCAGTACTTATCACGATTCAAGAAAATATGCATACGAGTGATCAAGAACGAGTCCAACAAAGTAGGTGCAATTCAAGACCTTCAAGAGACAAAAAGCTTGCTAAAACTTTCTTACTGTCAAATAAAGATAAGACATTTCTAGAATGCACAATCCTTAATATCCCAAAGATCTAAACTATCACCTACATCAACAGTATGGCTTAGAAATCAAACCCAGTTTGGCCATGCGAAAAATTTAACAGAGATCCCCGTTTCCTGCTCCTGGCCGTGCACATTTAGAGCACAATGTATAGGGTTTCTAACACAACTTTCCCCTATCAATCACAATAACTCTTAATATCACATTTTTTACGTTGCACTTCGGCAAAAAGTTTGTCCCTGTAAAAGATTCGACAAAATTCCCATTTCCTGCTCTTGACCATGTACCTTTAAAGACCACTGTACAGGGTTTCTAATACAAAATTCCCCTATCAATCACAATAATTCTCAAGAGAACATTTGTTAGATTGTACTTAAACAGGAAACTTCAGGGTTAATACTATCATCCACAAAGTGCTACCTACGTCCAATGTTCCCCCATGAAGGTGCAATCAAGATCATGAGTAAAACAATGTTCAATCCTTCTGTGATCAGTCAGTGATCAGTCAACTGCTGTCCTACAACAATTCTTGAAATATTTTTCTAGAACATGTATATTGACTAGGAAAACCATAAATATGAAGTCTGAAGAGAAGCTATGGCATAAAAGCATTTCCGCATCAAAAGGTGCAAATTTGACTGGGCAAACTTTTCTCTAATATGTTAAAACTATTCAAGAATCAAATGATTCAGTAATTTTTCCAAATTTTCAATAAAGAAATATCTGCGAAGTACCACAGAAGCAAAACAAAAAAATTTGTACCAGTGCCATAAACAAAAACTGTCAATTACACTGGGGCCACAAGATAAAAAAAAAGCAAATTGGAATGCTCCAACCTCCCAACTAATCCAACATATTACTTCAAGCTCACAAAAAGTCATGGAGTCACTGCTTGCGTTTTGTATCTCTCTCTGTGGGTAAACATATTAACATACATACAGAAACAGGAACTTTTGCATGTGGACTTAAATGTGTCATGACGAAAGAAAATAAAAGGAGCAAACATTTCTGTTTACATTTTAAGAGATTAAAAAAACTTTACATAATAAATGGCAGATAGTTGAGAGCTTAAAGAATATTGAGTTATCAGGAGGCTACAAGGAAATACCTCCAGGTATTAATATTATAGCTCCCTTTGACATGCTTTCCCAATTGTAGCCTCCCTCCAACCCGCTGTTGCCTGCCACTTGCATCTGTTTGCATGGGTTGCCGTTGTGTGGAACTTTAATCAAGTTCAAAAATAAATCAATAAATAGTAAAACATCAATTGGTAAAGGACTGATATTGTGTTTTATTGATGAGGAGAGTACAAAGTAGCTGCAGATAGAGAGATACCTACCTTTATATTAAAAGAAAGAAGGATCAATGTGTGGAGAATGACAACCTATATAAAGAGGCAAGAGTGCTAAAGGCTACAATTTTCTACTCATTGCAAGTAAAAAGATTGATCAAGCTAAATGTAGAGTAATGGATCATACATTTCTTCTCCCTCATGAAATGGCAAAGAACTTTAGCTCAAGGTTGGGTTGTAGGGAAAAATTGTCAAAATGGAAATTGCTAATGGAAGGACAAGGCAGAACTTCATATCTATAGTCTTATCTACTGAACTAGGATAAGTTGTATAGGGATACCGAGCACATAAACAAGGCCTTGTACTCATAAGTTCAGTCCAAAATCTAATAGGGATAGTAAAATGTGGATAATGATTGCTGACCTCTTATATGTGTGTGTGCGCACACGCGATCGCTTGACCTCGGGGGGGGGGGGGGGGGGGGGGGGGGGGGGGGGGGGTGTTGACTGGTTTAGATCATGGGTTTGAGCAGGTCATCGGTTCGAATCCCTTGATGGGCACTTGCCCCGGGGAATATACCGCGATTTACCTAAGACTATGTAGGGAAACTTCCCAGCGCAGTGTGCAGAGGATTAGTCGGGGTGCGCTAAGCGACCTCGAATACCAAAAATATATATATGGGCTTCTTTTAAGTAAGGAGAAACATCAGAACTGTGTGAGACTTGGGAATTGCAAAGAAAGGTTTGTCTCTAAGGTTGGAAACGCTCAAGCACTCCGACAATTCTTAATTGATAAAATGGTTTACATCCAGCTTGACTCATCACAGTCTGGATTATTACCGCATGAAAGGAGATGGAGATGTTAAAAACTCTTACCAGTAGCTTTCCGTATATCTAGATTGCTGAATTTCAACTTCCAGACACAAGTATCAAAGTAATACAATGTCCAATGGGTAAGTTGCTTTGGAAGTGAAATACCTTTACAATTAGCTGGGACAAAAAGTATGTAGCAAGAAAGAAAATTGGGGTTGGTCCCATGAGAGTTTCTTTGGGTTCTTGTCTCTGATACCACCATGCAACTTCTTGACAGGTTATACTTCTTCTATTATGGGGTGAAAAGTGCATCTTCTTATTTATGGAGTATTTATACCCAAATACATCAAATGGTGTACTTTACTATCTAACAATAACAAAGCCTTCATTCCAAACTTTTGGGTCAGCCATATTAATCTTAATCATTTTCTTCAAATTACCCCCGTCTATCTCTTTGTTTAAAGTACAACCATCCATCCTTTTTAATTGCATCCCTTCAAGTTCTTTTAAGCTTACCTCTAGTTTTCATTGCTCAAATAATTGCAATCCAATGACTCCTTGTAATTGGCGCACTCATTCTCAATGGCCTCTATTGCACATGCCAAAACCATCTCAAACGGTACTCCTCGATTCATCTTCATTGGGAGTTACCTCTAACATCTTACAATACACTCATCTCCTATTCTATCTCTTAGCGCATTGCCAGTCATCCATTTCCACTCATTTCAACAACACACATTGTTTAGACATGTTGACTCTTAATTACCCCAGCATTTTGTCCCATAAAGCACAACTCATCTTATAACCGATGTTAACCTTCAATTTCATCTATGAATATGATCACATAATACTTTAAAAACACTTCTTCATTTCAACGATTTTGATTTGATTCTATGGAAACATCCACCTCAGTCTGACAATCACAGTGAACGATGATTTCAAGCAACAAAAAATGGTTACTCCAAGGATTCTTGGCCATCATCCTGAACTATACACTCATTTCTTATCCCAGTCTAGTTATAATACATTTTAATTGTTCCATTTTTGTTCTACTAGTTCTAAATGTTTGACTCTAAGGGCTTGTTTGGCTTGCAAGTTTTCTAAATTGCAGTATATTTTAAGTTGCAAACCTCTAAGAGTAGTTTTCTAAATTGTGGTTTCACTAGCCAAAGGATGAAAGAAATTTTGGAGTTGAAGAAAAATCCATGCACACTGCATTTTTCTAAATTACAGT